>JACEGR010008067.1:0-41313 GCA_014170235.1 Listronotus bonariensis
TGCTTGTTTAAAAGCTTTTACAGCTAACATATTGGCTTCTTCTGGGGAGGGCTTGACAAGTTTTTGTCTTTGGTTCTTGTTCTTTTCACTTTATTTTTCGTAGGAAAAAATTTTCGCTGAGGGATAATTTTTTTATTAGCGGGTACCTTGGACGTAGATGGAAAAGCCAAATTAATATCTTTTGGTATCTAACCGCATCTATGGTGGGTTTAATTGGCACAATAACTTTTGTACAGCCTCCAACTCTTCAAAAGAAGTTACACCATTAATGTGTTCAGTGATCTGCAAAATTAATTTCTTCTTAGCTTCTTCCAGAGACCTCTCCGGCGTTTCCAATGTAGTTTTTGTTACATTGCTTTTACTAAAGCATTTTTTCATCATCACTTTCAATCTGCAGATTGTGATCATCACCTAATAAAAAGTAAAAGTAACATGTATCAGATAAGCACTATATTCGTCCTTAAATATATTCTTAAATAGCTAGACAGAAGAATATGCCTTAATTAAACATTTTGAAAACATAAATAATAAGAAATTTAGGCTTTTAATTTTATAAAAGTAGTAGTAGAGATAAAGCCAAGATTCTAAAATACACTACCACCCAGTACATTTATCAAACCATAGTCAAAGTCAAAGTGATAGTCAACATTACCACCACCAATATCAATAAAAAGATGTAAAGCTAAATGTTAGGTCACATACCCACACCAACAATATCATAATGACAGTTACCTTAAAGGGTAATATATTTGGTATTGAGGACTTTGAATTAACACAATAGGTATTCCTGGTAAAAAAATAAAATAAAAATATCATGTAGGTAAAAAGATTTTTAGAATTATCATACAGTGTGATTATGCCAAGGAAAAAATATTGTAAGAGCAAAAAAGTCTGTGTTTTAAGTACATTTTATATTATTAGTAAATTGTTAAGCAAACAATAGGTCATTCTAAAAAGTGCCTAATATTGATAGATTGTTTTATTTCTTTTAAATAAAACTTATGATTTATATTAATCTTTGCCCTAGATGCTATAGGCACACTGTATAATAATACATTACTCCAATATAGTAAAAAATATAATTACCTGATATTAAATTGTCTGTATTCATGGTGGCATCGTTTTTATTTGAATACAGTTGGATGTATTTGCAAATTAAGTGTATATGTTTACACATGTTCCATTTAATCGCTGAATCCAAACATGTGCAAGTAAACCGGTGTAAACAAGCTTGGCATTCCTGACATAACAACTTACAAGGACAACTTTCTTTCACCTCCTCAATGGCATACATTTCATTCCTTGAACTAGAGGACACCATCCAACCGATATCAGTTCTAATGTGCATAACCTGCATCCAGGATTTATAATAAACATCTGCCATATCGGACATAAAGACTTTTGCTTTTATAGTCTTGCCAATTCTTTCCCTGACACATTGAAAAAAATGCTGATGGCTGTAGAATCACTACGATTTGAAATGATAAATGCAGTCGGGTATCCCTCTCGCAAATCATCTAATACAAGCATGGTGTGCAATTCAAATCCATAGGCATTTAAACCATGGGTCCCATCTATACAAATACAATCCTCTCCAAATCGTAATAATAAATCTACTTGCCCATCTGTCATTATAATTAAAAAAAATCCTCATATTTCAGTTCAGGATACTCTTCACATAAAGCTTCCTGAGGTTTATAGAAAAGCACACATCCAGAATTTTTCATTTCACTGACCCATGCATCGACACTGACTGCATCATTTGCATGTCGTACTGATGAGCCACTCAAATTAAAACATTGCTCTAGGTTGTAAAGGTCCTTTTTGTGAGTAAGTGCAGACGCTCTAAATGAGAATTAGACACCGAGTCTCTCACTTCATCTAAAATTACCTGAAATGGAATTTTTGCCGCTATCTTTGATGCCAAATTTTGTTTTTCAGATTTTGATAGGAATAGGTGACCTAAATCTTGTTCTTGTTTATGGCCTATGTGACTTTTGCAAAGTTCAATACACATTTTCCATCTTTCATTATTTTAATACTCATTCTGGCAGGGCAATAACCATTAATTTTATTCGAGCCTTGTGTCTTGAGCTTTCTTATGTTTAGTCCCGTTTTCTTATACAGACCTGAAAAATATAAATAGATAAATGTAAAATGAGAAAAATCAATAAGACTTTTAACTATGCATTTAAAACAAAAAATATTTGGTACTCACCTGACCTATGGCAATTATATTTCACTGTGGTATAGTTAGAATTTTTATTTGAACCAGACATTTTCACAAACGATGAATATGAGTCTTTTTCGATTTTGCACTTCCATAATTGAAAATCCTCAAAACTATCGAATTTGACACATTCATTTTCAATAGTTAAAAAATGGTCACTTCTATAATGTAGTATTAACTTTTCTCGACTACCATCAGTATACACACATAATGGGCACTTTAATTTTTGCCTGGACTTTATGGGTTCTTTTATGAAAAACAAAGTCTTTTAAAGTTTGAAATGTCTCATTGCACAAGGGACAAAAGTAATTTTTGCCTTTATAGGAGCTATTTCTTCTAATTTATCTATAAAAAAAGTGGTGCTGTAATTTATTTTGTTGTATTTGCTATGATTGAGAAAACGTATCATTAGCCTTACCTGGATGCTGCTTTTTCACATGGAATCTGAGATTTCCCAGACTTGCAAAGTTTTTTTTGCATTCTAAGCAAGACACAGATGACTGGCACTGATTGACTTTTTTGTGTTATTGTATCGACCTTATCTAAAACATTAATATTGTTTTAAATTAACGGATACTAAAATAATATTAATATTTTTACCTGGGTGTTTTCTTTTCATATGTAAAGGTTAAGTTTGACTTTGTACTAAAGTTTATATGACACTCTATACACCGATTCATATTTATAAAAAGTTTTTCCCAATAATCACAAACAAGTATTTAAAATTTTGAATAATAAATTACCACTCACTTCAAAAAATTAGAAAAGATATCGGCACAACACTTTTTAAAACTCTTAAATGATGAACGTCGATTCAAAATCGAGAACTAAAAATGTCACCAACACTGACAATGCGATTACTGCGCATGCGCTACTTTCCTTACTTAAGCCCAGTTGTACAAAGCAGGTTGAAACTCAGTTCTGAACTGAGGTCAGGCCTTAAACTTTCCGTAAAATCTCAATTTGTTGCAATTCCTTGACAATGGTAGTGCAATATTGTTTAAAATAATGACGGTTAATAATATATTCCACATAAATAAAACTTATAAATACTAATTATTTTTAGCGCTTTAGTGGGTTTTTATTTCTTTTTATTATGTATTTTTATTAGCTTTTTATTATTTTATCTCTATCTATTTATCTACCCACAAAACGCAAAAAAATCTTGGGACCTTCATTTTAAAACGTGTAGTAAATACATATACGTGCCCTTAATATTTGAGGATTTCTTTTCGATTTCCTCAGGTTTTCACCATCAAATCCAGACTTGGTTTCAATGTTAATCTTGGCACTCGCTTAGCCACACACAAAAAAATGTCTAAAAACAGGAACCCCTCCCTTTTTGAAGTCGTTAAGTATGAAAAATATTTGTTGTTATACGAGAAATCAAAGTGCTGTACCCATCTTTTTCCATAAAAATGTTTAGTTCAAATCCTCATCTGTTGCAACTTAGCAAGAACATTAGGTAAAATGTTATTAAAATTTTTACTAGTATTGAGATTCAGATTTTTTTGTGGGGTTGTTTAATATTTCCGGCGGGTATCTCGAAGTTACCAAAAAATACAAATATTACCATCAAAAAGAGAAAAAATGTCCTTAAGTGTAAAAACCAATCCCACTCCCACCACTTGATTCATGCTTTTTAAGTTTACATTTATACTTATGATTTGACAATCAAATTTCTCCGAGGGGATTTTTTTTGCTTCGGGGGTAATATCTCCCCCAGACCTTTTATTATTTAATCTGAGATCCTGGTTGGTTGTTTTGGAATTGCTTGGCGAGATGGCTCTGGCCGTCTAAACTTACTCCCTTGGTTCCGACAGGGACTATGTTTAGGCGACTAGAAACATAGTTGTGATGATTCCCAACAAACATTGCGACCCAGAGTTACTTGAGAGAAAAAAGTTCTAGGTATGTAGTAGTGTTTTTATTATGTTCACCGATTGAATAATAAAAACTAAAGAGAAACAAAATAAACATTAAAAAAAAACTAAACGGACTTCAAAAATAAAGTAAGTAACTAAAAATTTAAAACAATGATTAAAAAAAAAATAAAAAGCATGAAATCAGGTAATTACATTTGGTACTAAAGTATAAAAAGCATGTGTTTGTTTAGTTGTTAACATTTAGTGCGCGCATGTTATCCCGACTTTATGCCTTTGATTTTTTCAATTATTATTTTTAAATTTTTTGATTTTTTATTTTGAAGTCGGTTTAGTTTTTTTTTAATGGGCCTAAGACCTCAGACACGATACTAAGCGTAAGTAGCGGCTAATTTAAATAAACAGGTTCTTTTATTCTCGCAAGATCTAAGACAGCTCTCTCATATTTTCCGCTCAGCGCTGCCGCTGGCCGCTGACACTGACGCTTAGTATCCTGTCTGTCCTGGTTTCATTCCAAAATCCTTAATGTCGTTCTTTAAAAACGTTTAAAACACCTGGTTTGTCACTCACACTTTTAGGGAAAAAACTCCTTTGACAAAACGTCCCTGAAATCTCCTGGTTACAACTTACAGGGGTTAAAATTTCAATTTTATTTGTAGTTCTTCGCCATATTACATTTTATTTTTTAACCAATCTAGTTGACATTTTTGGCACACGAATCGCGAATGGCAAATTCTAAAATTTTAAGATAAAAGTACTTTTCTTTAATACCGTCCACTTTACCTGAAACTTAAATTTATTTACATCATAATTTTTTATTTTGGCAGATATCGCAAAACTGGGGCGCCATTTTATAGACATTCAAAAACTTAAAAAATAAGGTTCTCTTTATTATAGTCGATAAACCCCTTCAGTTTAGGTACCAATCAACATCAAAGTTTTATCAATTTCAATCAAATTACCTACATACATACAGGGTGTCCTGTTACTCAACCAAAAATCTTTACGGGACGATTCTACAACGGAAAATAAGAAAAAACTTTATATGAACATTTGTCCTAAGCGTCTTAGTTTTTAAACTACGGGAGTAAAAGTTTTTTTTTAATTATTATTAACACCGTAGTTTAAAAATTAAGACGTTTAGGGCATATGTTTATATGAAGTTTTTTTATTATTTTAAATTGTAGAATCACCTTTCAAAGATTTTCGGTTGAGTTACTGGACACCCTGTATGTATGTAGGTAATTTGATTGAAATTTATGATGACTTTGATGTCGATTGGTGGCTAAACGGTAGGGTTTATCGACTTTAATAAGAGAACCTTGGTTTGATTGTCCATAAATGGCACCCCCAGTTTTGCGATATCTGTTACAATTAAAAAGTTATGATGTAAATAAATTTAAGTTTCAGGAAAGTTACTTCTGGCGAATCAAAAGAAAAGTACTTTTATCTTAAAATTTTAGGATCTGTAGAGCTCGATTTGTGTGCCAAGTTTCAACTAGTTTGGTTAAAAAATAGATGTAATATGGCGAAAAACACAAATAAAAATTGAACTTTAACCCCTGTAACTTGGCAACCAGGGAGATTTTGACATTTGATCGAAAGGACTTACTATACTAACATTATTTTACATTGCAGAATGACAAAAATTCCCTTACGCATTTTTCCGCACACCCTGTATAGTTAATACAACCCGTGCAACTTACAACATTTTTCGGCTGACTTGATATACAGGGTTAGTAGAAAAACCGGAACGGTTGATTATCTCAGCAACAGTGAAATATAAAAAATCAAACTTTGTGCCAAGGGGTAACTGAACATAATTAACTTAATCGTGTGTGCTTTGTCAATAAAGTGAGGACGCTTGGTTTTTGGGGAATAGATCATTAATGCATAGAATAACAGGTATATGCATACATGCCAACATTTAAAAAAAATATAGTTGGGACGTTTTAACTCAAGGACGGCAGGCAGCGTACTGAACAAATAGCACTGCCAATGGTTTGTCAAAAGCGCTATGCTAGGATTAAGAATAAAATAAAATGTGTCTTTATTCCTAATTATCTTGAATTATTATACATTTATTTTTAAAGAAAGACCCTATATTGTCTCTTTTAAGTACTCATTTAACTTTTCTATTTAATTCGTACCTTACAAAAATGTAAAAAAATATTATCCACACTTTTTCTGAAGTTGATAAGGGATAACTACTAATATTTGGCAGTGACACTTTACTACGAGAAATTCATTTTTAAATGTGTCAAGTTCAGGCCATTATACCTTTTACCAATATAACCAGAAATTTAATAAATATTGCTTTTGTGTATTTCAAATAGACTATTATAAATTCCACCAACAATATAAGATAATTCTCAAATTCCTACAACTCATTAAAGTTTCTGAGAAGTTTGGATATTATTTAATCCAAAACTCTTTAACCCAACTAGAAATTTAAAAACAATAAAATAATTTATTAAAATGAGTTATATATTGTTATTGTTTTAAGTTTGAAGTTATATATTGTTATTGTTTTAAGTTTGAAGAAATTTGCTTTAAAATCATTATTTTTATGAGATGAGATTATCCGGCTTTTTGTATACAGGTGTTTCCGTGTTGCGTTAAAATAATTAAGGACTTATGAGCTATTTTTTTAAAGTTGTCATGTACCGGGTGACAACGAAAATTACTAGCCAGTTTATTTATTTCGGTGATAACTTGTACCTTCTAAATTTTAGTGTGCGTATGCGTACTACTTCCGGTTTAAACGAAACTGACATAAACTTTGTTATTTTAAATGGAAAATCCTGTATATTCTTTAGGATTTGATTTTTACAAGATATTCCTGATATAAAACCTTGTATAAAGCAAAAACCTATCTTTTTTAGTTTTAGAGAAAATGTCGTTTAAAAATGTCCAGACGACAGCGCAATATGCAAGTTTATGGGAAAACAAATGAACATCACTAAAATTTAAAATTATTAAAATGTTTCTTTTTGCAGACTTGATCTCCTAAAGTCTTTATAATACTAATTTTTGTTTAACCGAAAGTGCTGTAAATCCTGAAAGATTTTTGGTGACTAATTTCTCTGTGAATAAGGTGCTTTGGAATGAAATAGGGGCGAAAAGGAGGGAATGACCTTTTTTTGTCATCAAATTTTATTTCGGGTGGTGCCTGGCACTCAAAAAAGGCGAAAGGACCTTTTTTTTCTCTTCAAAACATTTTTCTGGTGGAAAATAGGCGCTCCGGGAATTCTATCCTAGGGCGCCTCAAACAGTTAATACGGCCCTGGTTATATTGTGTCACTGGATGCTCAATTTGTATATAATAACAAATGCGTACTACTTATGGTTTAATTGAAATTGAAATAAACTTTGTTATTTTAAATGGAACACCCTGGATATTTTTAAGATTTGAATTCTACAATTTATTACTAATATAAAATCCTTCATAAATACATAACCTATATTTTTAGTTTTAGAGAAAATGGCGTATGAAAATGATGAGATGACCGCACAATATGCAAGTTTATGAAAAAACAAATGAACATCACAAAAATTTAAAATGAATAACTTGTTTCTTTTGACTTGACAAGACTTAATCTCCTAAGTACTGTAAAATTTAAACTTCTTCTTCTAATTATTTTTAAGGAACGCCCTATATATTTTTTAATATTTAGATTTTACAATTTATTCCTGATATTTAATTTATTATATAACTCTTACCTATCTTTTCTGGTTTTCTAGAAAATTGCCTTTAAAATTAAAAAAAAAAAAAAAAAAAATGGCATAAAATATTCCGAATATTTGTTTTCCCACAAACACTGCATGATGCGATGGTCTGGAAATTTTTAAACACAATTTTCTTGAAAACCACAAAAGATAAGTTTTAGTTATAATATAGATTTATTATTAGGACAAAATTGTAGAATCTAAATATTAAAAAATATATAGGGCGTTCCTTAAAAATTATTAGAAGAAGTTTAAATTTTACAGTACTTCCGGTTAAATAGGAAGTAGTATTATAATGACGTTAGGAGATTAAGTCTTGTCAACTCAAAAGAAACAAGTTATTTATTTTAAATTTTTGTGATGTTCATTTGTTTTTTCATAAACTATATAAAATATAGGTTATGTATTTATGAAGGGTTTTATATTAGTAATGAATTGTAGAATTCGAATCTTAAAAAATATCCAGGGTGTTCCATTTAAAATAACAAAGTTTATTTCAATTTCAATTAAACCATAAGTAGTACGCATTTGTTATTATATACAAATTGAGCATCTAGTGACACAATATAACAAAAATCTCTACCCGACCTAAACTTTTTTAAAACTCCCTGTCTAGCACCTATTACTTCCCTGTCTGGCGCTTATTTTTTCATGGCGCTCTAGGCTGTAGCCTAGTCAGCCTAATGGATAATACGGCACTGAATATTACATACTTAAATTTAAAAGGTATACGATATTACCGAAGGAAATAAAATGCTGGATGGTAATTTCGTTGTCACCCGGTATACATAGGTCCGAAAATACATTATTTTTAAGATACAGGGTGTTGAATTTATTAAAACATAAATAAAATCGGTTGTCTGCAAAGTCGGTTTACTGACGATGGTTGAACGTGACAACGTCGAAAGAAGAATTACCTTTATCGCCACAATTATCGTTGCTATTAACAATTGACATTCACTTTTTACTGCACGCTCACTTAAGTAGGAGAGAAACAGATGTCGAACGACGCGGAGATTGTGCCTCTTTGTCGCTCGTTCCGCGCTCTCGCTTGCACTTCTAGCCTTAAATGGAATGCCCGAGGTAACGCCTCTTGAGTAATTTTTTTTTGTGCGTGCAGATGGGTCCATTCAATATAAGACGGCACGTCAAAAATTTACTTTTTTTGTAGAAAAAGATGAAGGAATCAAACGGTAAAAAAATGTCCAATTTGTCAACTGTGTCAAAAATGCATATATAAAAAACAAAATCGTTAAAACCCTGTATAATTCCGATTTCCGACTTTCTAAACAGCCGTTAACCTAGGTTAGGCCTCTGACACAATACTAAGCGTCAGCGTCAGCGGCCAGCGTTAAGCGGCAAATGTGAGAGCGCTGTCATTAATCTTTATTCGAGAATAAAAGAACTTGTTTTTTAAATCAGGCGCTCGACGCTGACGCTGGTTAGGCCTCTGACACGATACTAAGAGTCAGCGGCCAGCGTTGAGCGGTAAATGTAAGAGCACTGTCTTTGATTTTTATGCAAGAATTAAAGAACTTGTTTATTAAATAAGCTGCTCTACGCTGACGCTGGTTATTGTGCCCGAGGCTTTAGAATTATAATAAAGAAGATTTTAACTCTCTGTATATAGGCATCAATACGCTTTTCTGGACGCATGTTTATGTGAACGTTTCTTTTTATATCTAACAATAGCTTATGAATAAGTTCTTAAATTTGTTTGCCCCAGTTAGGAATATAAAGTTTTTTTATGTATTTTTGTTAACATTTAAAAAAATATACGTTAGAAAATAAAATTGTAGTAATTTTTTTAAAACGAAGTTTCAAAAATTTGACCAATTGTTCATAGGCCGTTTTTAAAAATCGTGGCGTAAAGTAAATATTATGAAATACAGATTTTATATTGGTTTTTAAAGTTCTGATAACTTTAAATACTAATCCAACATCATTTTATGACTTATGAGGTTAAATATACACCACTCATAAGAATTATCGCATATGCTCGATTAATTTTGAATCGCCCTGTATGATGTGCTGTTGAAAGGGAGTAGTCAAATTTGTGATTATAAAATATCAAAAATGGGTAAGGGTATAAATTATTAACAAATTAGATTTCTCCCTTTTAACAGCACATTAGGGCGATTAAAAATTATTCATTTTTTCAAAAAAATTTATCACCCCGTAGGATGTATAGCTAACAGTAAAAAACAACGGTTAATATAAAGTTATAGCTTCATGTTTTCTTAACATTTTCTTTTTTAGTTGTCTTAATAACTTAATTATTAAAAGAGATTTGGCCATTTAAATGAAAGCATTTTTGTATTAAAGCTTATGAAAGATATCGAGCATATGAGATAATTTTTTTGAGTAGTGTATTATTGAAAGATACAACTTATAAATGTATAGCATAGTTTTTTTGCCTTAGTTAATAATATATTTGTATGCTTAAAGTGTCTAAATAAAATATTAATTACAATAAACAAAAGGTAAATGATTAACTTCTTTTAAATATTATTATTAATTAAAAATTAAATAGTAAATATAAAGATTAACATGCTTCAATCATGGTTTTAGTGGGCGTTAACTTTTTACATATATTATGTTTTAAACGTATTCTATTATCGCTAAGTCATTTTTTCTGCTCTTACATAAAATTCTTATTACCTTTTAACGGCAGTAACCACGAAAAGAAAAATATCTAATTGAAATACGTCATTAGCCAAACAAGTCAAAATATGTCGTCGTCTTTATAGTAGAGTATTTGCTCCACAATGACGTATATTTACAATGTTCAGTGTTGACATCAGTTAGGGAAAAACGGACCCGGTAATTTTTGATTTTAGGGGGATTTTTAACCCTGAACAACAACGCTTGAGCGGGGTAAGGCTCACCTCTAATTTTTTTTTATCTTTGGACAATCCACGAAGGCTGAAAGCCTAAATACTAACGTACCGTGGGTGTCTTAAGTAGGGTAAGAGGAAGTTTGTTAACACGGGACTTAAAAACTTGAAGATTTGGGGGGAAGGAAGGACCTCCGCTGGCAGTAGGTTTCACAGTCTAGAAACTCTAGGGATAAAAGAACGAACAGAAATGGGAAGTTCGGGGCCAGTCCAATTGAACCGTATATGCATGCATACGCGCGGCACCACGAGTTTCTCTGTTGGGAGCTACAAGAGGAGGGACTATACTGGATAATTCGTCGGAGCAGAAGCCGTAAAAGTATCTATAGAAGAGCGATAGATCTACCACAATTCGACGATGGGCAAGAGAAGGAAGTCTTTAAGTAAGTAAAGGATCATTAATAAGACGGCATCAAGAATGCTGAGGGTTGTAGGGGATGCCATTCCCCAGACATGAGAACAATATTCCAGAATGGTCGAATTTGGGACACATACAAAGTGTATAAATTGGAAGGAGAAAAATACTTTTGGCTCGGAAAAGAAATCCAAGCTTTTTTGAAGCCGCGGTGGCTATAGATACAATGTGTTTATGCCAGTTAAGGTTATTCTCAAATGTGACGCCCACAAGGCTAAATGTGTCCCCGCTCTGCAAAACCTGGCCACACAAATATTAAATACAAAGAGAAATTAGGTATTACCAAAGACAATTATAGTCTAAAACTATAATTGTCTTTGGTAATACGTTATTTTGAAGGTCTCTTGACTTTGATTATAATTCCCAAGTTAGAAGCCTTTGTTATGATTTCCGTTGATATGGAGTTACTTTTAATTTTTTTAATGTATATTCTTAAAAAACTTAAAACCTGTAAGAGCAAACTACTTTAAACTAAGAAGATATGATTAGGGTAAAACGATCTTTAAAATGAAATAATAATTAATCTTTTTGGCGAGGATGTAATTTCCCTTTAAATTTTAGTGGTAAATCACACCCTCGCCAGAAAGATTAATTGATATATCATTTTAGGGATCGTTTAGCTTTTATCATATCTTTTTAGTTAAAAATACAATATAATGAAAATATAGTTGTCTTTTTTAAGTTGTTCTTATACTTAAAATGTGTCCTATTAAAAAAAAAACAAAAAAACTAATGTAAACCTTACTATACATAAGCCAAGTATTGTTTAAACAAAACCCTTTTTTTTTCTACTTTTCTGGAAAGTTACGATTAATGACAAATGCGATTTTTACAAAGAACGTCTTATCTCTTGACAAATATACAGGATGTCTTATATTTAAAGACAAAACATTTATTTGTTCACATTTCAAAAACAATAATATTAGGGAAAGTAGACGACGAAAAGTTCTATAGTAATCAATTTTTTTCTTTTTAAAATTTGTCAGGCAATTAAGATACAAGGAGAACCTAAAAATTATATTTCTAATATCGCCTTGAAGCTCGTAAACTAAGACGGCTAGGACAACTTGATTACTGACACTTTTCGTTTTACAAAAAAAAGTATTTTAAAATTTTAAAAATCATTAAAGTAATTGCAATCAAAATGGTTGTGTCCTGGTCCCTGTGCATAATCCTAGTTTATTAACTTTGTATGTTAATATACTTGCGAGCTTGGTCTTAAAGAAACAAGCCCAATAAAGCCATGCTTATACCCAGAGTTGGGTCGAATATTGAAAATCGGTAATCGAATACGCATACGAATACCTAGACAAAACTATTCGGATACTGAATATTCAAATATCTAGAAAAAAAGTATTTGAGTGCTCAGTATTTATAAACAGGTACCAGAGATGAGTATTCATAAATACTAAAGAAAAAAAAATTAAAAAATACATCCTTGTTCCCATTCCTTAAAATTTTAAAGAGCAAAACAAAATGTCCTTCCCTTGAAAACAATTAAATTTTTGTTGTTAGCCTTTAAAATGTTTAAGAGCAACAAAAGGTGAGTGGACCATGGAAGGCCATGCTCCTTTAAAGGCCAGCTATAAAAAAGTCATAGTTAATGACGTGATAAAAATGTCTTTCCCTTACACTAAGCTACATCAAACTTAAGGCCACTTTCAGACGGGCGACTTTTTGCAATCGAAGTTGACCGCAAAAAGTCGATCGTTTGTGGTTGATTGTCGCTACTTGCAATTGTCATTTAACAACTATGGAAAAAGCCATTCTTTTTCATACAGGCGTTTTTCGACTGCGCTGATTATCGCCGATCCCGTCGACTGACTACACGTTAGTTACAACTATGCCCATAGTCGAAATTGGCGACAAGACGCCGATATTTTTGTAGTCAACTTCGACTACAAAAAGTCGCCCGTCTTAAAGCGGCCTAAGGATACAAACGTAGCGGCGAGTCGCTGGCGTCGCTATTTTGCAAATGCAAACTCATGCTTTTTGGAGTTCGGTCGTCGATGTTAAAATTGTAATTCGCACACACAGCAAATGGTATTTTTTTATCTAAACAACCTAGTAATATCCCATTTTTTTAACTGTAAACTGTCATATAAGGACTTGTTACGGCATTAAATAAAAAAATAAGAATTTTATTTCAATTTTCAATAAAACAAGTAAAAAGATAACTAAACATCGACGTTTCGGTGGCAAGTCTGCCGCCGTTGTCAGGATAAATTGAATAAAAATATTAAAAATGAAAATTAGGTATTATTAAGTTTCAACTTTTAAAGTTTTTATCCTTTTTTATGATATTCTGAGAACTCTTTGACATTAAATGTCAAATATGTTTATTTGGTTATAGTGTCATACTGACATAGATAACTGGTTGCTGGTGTATTTATTATTTGTTTTACAAAAAGACTTGCTACCGAAACGTCGATTTTTAGTTATCTTTTTACTTGTTTTAATTTTTTTGGTTTTTTGGTATTTTTTGGCGTGTACCCCAACAATTACCATCCAGTAAATTTTATGTTACACAACACAACAGATCGTTAATAAATAATTTGCTTTTTTCATGTATTCCCTTAATAGACGAAGAAAAACTGTTAATTCGTTAGAGTGGCTTTTAATGGTCCACCCACCTTATGTTTTAAATTTTGAGTCACAAAGTACTAATATTCACCTTTTTGGTATTCAAAAACTGACAGTCTCGGTATTAGAATACTTGAAATTCCTGTATTAGAATATTTGAAATCCCGATAGTTTTAAACACTAAAAAAATTTATTTGAATACTATCATTTAATTCGGTTTACCAAACACACAGATGTATTCGAATACTATTCGAATATCAGCCCAATATATTTGGAATACGATTCAGAATACCGAGTATTCGAATAATACCCAACTCTTCTTACAGGTACCTATAAAAAGCTTTTCTTACAATAGTGGTTTTGTATTACCAATTCGCAAAGCAATTTGTTTGTCTTTTTTAATACGCCAAAATAAACTTGTTCCACTATATCTATAAACTCTAGCAAACTAACAAACCGGAGATACCCACAGGATAACTTACAATTAATATTCAGGTTAGTAGTATTGCATTAATAGAGCCAGCAATAATCTCGTCCTGCATAGGTTATAAATGAATAAATAAATTTTGTATTACCAATTCGCAAAGCAATTTGTTTGTTTTTTTTTTAATACGCCAAAATAAACTTGTTTCACCATATCTATAAACTCTAGCAAACTAACAAACCGGAGATACCCAAAGGATAACTTACAATTAATATTCAGGTTAGAAGTATTGCATTAATAGAGCCAGCAATAATCTCGTCCTGCATGGGTTATAAATGAATAAGCAGGACTATCATATAATGACATCAGGCCGGCCCAAATTGCCCAACAGTAAGTCAAGTGGCAAATTATGCCGTTTGCGCGATCTTATCCGCAGCTTGTCCGTTGAGACTGCACCACTTAATGGGATTGTTACAGTCCGGTAGGAATATTATGTTGCAGATTCGGGAAAGGCTGCATATTGGGAGCTTGGTGGTATTTCAAAAAATGACAAAGACAACCAACACTTATTTTTTAAATCGGATTTCCGAAAACACTGAGCATTCTTGATTTCATTCAAAAACAGGTGTTCGCCTTAATAACGATCCTTTGCTTAAGGTACGTTTACATCTTACATTTATCACATGATATTTATGTCAGATAAAAATTCTGGGTAATGTAAAAAATGAAAAATTTTATCAGACCTAAATTTTTGACCGCTTACATTAGCTAGAATTTCTATCTGACATAAATATGTTGCAATAAATGTCAGATGTAAACGTACCATTACAGAGAAGCTCTAAGCTGGATTTATAGATTGACGTTTCTGTTTTCGTTTGCCATTTGACGTTTTCAGTTGGAAGGTGAAACAACAACTTCGCCTTTGTCAATTTATAGTTTCTAATTACCGTTTTTATATACCATATCAGAAACCGAAACGTCAAACGGCGATCAGTAACGGAAACGTCAATCTATAAATTCAGCTTTATGCCCTTCTCCATCGTCGCACAGTGAGCCCAGAAACCCAAAAATTTGAAATAAATTCAAAATATGTAACTAAAATCCCAAGTAAATTTTGTTTATATTTTTTAACTATACATATTAATGCATTATTTTCCTTATCTTAAAACTACTCACACCCCTATAAATCTAAGAATAGTTTAGTTGAACTTTAGTGAGCTGTAAAATAAAAAATGACCTATTTCACTTGTAGAGGTAGTGACATAATAAATAATAAATGATCTATGGCCGCCATCTTGAAAATAAAGAATATTATGTTATGATACGTCATTAGAAAGATGATTTATAAATAAAATAAAATAGGGGTGTTTCCATGTTTGTCTGATTTTGAATTTTCTCTACTAACTACATTGAAACCTACTACCTGAACAAGTCCAATAGATACCATTACCTGAACAAGTAAAAATAGATCATTCTTTTGTTTTTACAGCCTACTTATCAAAAAATATATTCAAAACAGAAATAATGGCGGCTCTTGATTTTCTTTAAAAATCTTTTCTGGCCGCCATTTTGAAAAGAAATACCCTGTATGATATATCATTAAAAGGGAATTGTATACAGAATACAAATATAGAAAAAATGTAGGTACTTGTATTTAAAATAAGAAACATGATGGTACTTCCGGTTAAACCGAAAGTGATTTTGAGGTTATGATAATAATAAAAATGTTAATTTATGCCATTATAATTGTGTTAAATGTTTATTAGTCTTTTTAAAAACAACAAAAAATGGGGGTAACAACATCCAGTGTCACCCGGTATATATATTTTAATTTTTCTCAGATACTCTTGAATTTGACCGAGTCATTAAAAAAACATTTTGTATTTTTACCAAATAAAACTCACGCACACACAGACACACACACTGATAAAAAAAAACTTGATTCAAGAACCAAAATCTTGACTTAAGAACACCATCCGATATTTGAGAACAATAATAGTTTTTAAGCTCAAGAATTATGAATTTATTTTCTTGGCCCCAAAAAATTATTTGAATAATTGTTTTATTTATGAAATTAAATTTTATGGTTTAAATAAAATGTATATAATTTGTTAAATTTATTTTTCGAATTACTCGGGAACTTTGGAATAATCTAAATTAAGGAATTATTTGATTTGAGTTTTGAATCGAATATTGATATTCGATTCGTTACACTTTCCAGTCACTTCCCGCTTTACCGGACATGGCTACAATTTTAAATTTTTAAATTAAACACCCTGTATATTTTTAAATTTTGAATTCCTGACACAATTTTAAGTTGGGATGTGAAAAATTTAAGCCTACTTGATTTTTTCAGAGCTATTTTTAATATTGCATCTAGGTGGCCGTGATTGGATGCAAATTAATCTAGTGACTCTAGGTGATTTAAAAAAAAGTTAGCTTTTAAGTTATTAAAGTATAAAAAAACAAGTTTTAGTGACTAATATAAAAGATAAAAATAAAACAATTTGGCAAATTGAAATTTCCGTGTCTAACTATTATTTTTCAAAAATTTTTTTTTTTAGACAAGCACTTTTCAAATAAAGGACTTTTTTGTTGAAACTAACGATACCAATTTATTTGTGATCGAATTAAAAATAAAATCATAAATAAAGGATCATAGCTACCTAGATCCAAACTTCCAATGGCTCTCAAAAAATCAAGTGGGCGTAAACATTTTTAAAGATGCCAAATTACTATTTAGAATTGACTTAGGAATCCAAAAATGGTAATATATACAGGTGTTCCAACCAAGCATAATTTTAGTAATAAACTTGGTTCACGTTTTCCACATTTATGTTTTTGGTGGGTAAAACTCTACTTCAAGGCATAAAAATATTGTAACTTAGAAAAATGTTTTGGCTTTCTTTAACAATTATTTTTACTGTTGAATTTATCCAAAGCGCGCGATCAATGCATTAGTTAATTTTTAACACGTTCTCTTAATTAGTCATTACAAACACGTCGCTCAAAACGTTGATATATGTAGATGACCCCTTTACACGAAATTAGTAATGGTGTATTATGGTTGTCTACATAAATTAACTCTAGGAAGATACCTAAAATAATACGCAACATTTCTAAGTTGGTATTTTTAATTTTACGCTTGTTAAATGTCATAAAGAAACAGACAGGTGACTTTATGTAAATGTTTAGTTTGGACTCTGATTCAAACCTAATAATAACTATTTAGGTAGCGAAGTTTTACACTGCAAAAAGTATTTGGATAATGAAATGCAAAAGGGACAAAGTTGTGATTTACCATTTAAGTACCTTTCCAAAAAAAAAACATTTTTTGTAAATAATAAATTATTAGAAATCTCCTCAATATGACGGCGCGCTTGTGGCGGCTTCGGTTGTATCGGCAAGCGTCGATCTCCGGAGTTAAGCAGTGGAATGCGCGCCCATAATTTGGATGGGTGACCGGCACCAGCGGTGTTTTGGGCAACGGCAAACGGTGTTCTGCTCGGGGATGCGGACCGAGCAACAACCATCCAAGTTATGGAATGAATGGTGTGTGATTGGGAAGGAGTAGGGGTCAAAGTTCAATAAGCCTTCAGGCTGCAGTGCACCACCTAGGGGGCGGTCGTCGGACCTGGGTGGAATGACCCCAAAAGGGTGAAAAAAAAATTTGTTCGTATGTATTTTTGGAGATATTGGCTCCGAAAGAGCCCCAATAAAATAAAGTTGTTAGATATAATTACCCTGGATAATAGAACATTAAGGATAATTAGCAATTAAAATTATGCAATTTGGCAACGTTGCAATTGTAATTTTACCTTTTGAAACCTTTTGGGACATTTTGATGTGTCGTAGTCATATTTTGCTTGCTGTTGCTGCAGTTGTGTCATATTTTTCAAATACTGTTTTAATAAAAAATGGAAAAAAATATTCTACAACACAACAAAGTGTTTAAGTGAATATCATCATAAATTTTGTTAAAAATTCTGCAATAAAGGAAAATGTACAAAATCGGTTTTGTTGTGTCTGCAGTTCAACTCTAAGTAACTAAAATTTGACGTTTTACGGCTTCACATAAAATTACTTGAAACGCTGACTGTGCTAAAGTGCTAATTATTCTTTGTTCTATTTAGGTTGTAAGACAATGATGCATGATACTTTTTTCTGAAATTGAATGTCTTATTTTAAAAAGGTTTTGTTTCTGGCCAAAACAAAGAACAGAAGTTGTTGGATTCTTGAAAATATTATTCGCCATTTAGGATCTAAGTACTCATTTTTATCAGCTGATTGTATGTATTTTGTCTCCAAGAATTATTGCTGTTAAAATATCTTCTCTTGGATATTCGTCTTAATTTGAAAGGTTCTTGATTGATATGAGGCAAAAAGAAGATGTTATATGATAGGGTGAAGTTATTTTTAGTGATTGTAGTCAATTCGCAATACCATAATAATAAATAAGTTCATTTTCAATCGAAAGCATACGAATCACCCCTTGTTGGTGACAGAAATAACGGTAATTTTAGTTTTCAGAGTGTTCGCATAATGTATTGCCACTTTTGATATTAAACAAAGTGTTTACAAAATTAGATTTATTAAATAGTTATTAAATAAGTACTTTTCATAAATCCTTGACTACAGAGCCATGCATTGCAGCTTTCGCTGACAAACAATAATAACCGGATTTTCAAAGTGCGTAAGTGTGGCGTCAGTGGTAGGCAAACTGATGCATCCCTGACAAAATGATCTCTTGTAGGAGCCACAAATAATATTCGCCTTCACATCCTCAGGCGTTAGTAGATCCTTTATACAGTAAACAATTAATTAAACCTAATGGTTTAATATAGTTGGTACGTGTTCAAACAATCACAATACTGATAAGCTCATGATTTATTTACTTTTAATGGTAATGGTACAGACAAACAGAGATTCAAAGAATAAGGGTGAAAATCGCCATTTTAAAAACCCATTATCCACACCAAATTATTTCGGCAATTATTTAATACAAATTTAAAAATAAATATACATTTTACCAATTTTATTTAGAGCGGTTAAAATTAATACCTTCAGAACTTTTATAGTAGTCTGGACCTGCCGAAGATTTACGAACTATTTAGAAAGAATGTTACAGAGTAAAGACAAGTAATAGAAAGGAAATTTCTTGCCTGGCTATTTCTTCTTTCTAACGAATTACAGAGTCCGGGAGCAGATTATTCTCAAAGAAATATCTTTAATTTTCTTACCTACCTAGACAGGTTGCACAAAAATATTACTATTTGTGCTGAATCACGGAAGTACATTCTCATACATACGAGTACAAGTCACTGAACTGAAGATTGTAAGAAGATAGAACCTTGTAAACTATATGTACAAGCGATGGACAAAAAACGTTAATGATACCTATTATATCTATTTATATGTACTTAAAAATAATTACTTTGCCGAAATGGGTACCAATTAAAATTTAAACTAACATTATTTGGCATCAAACCGAACAAAACCCTTTAGGCAAGCTTTACGTTTTCACGTATGTATATTTGTGCTCATGTTTTCTTACTGGTGGAGTGAACTTGCAAATTGCACGATAGTCAATGAATTGTTATTTAACCTGGTCACTGGCGTTGTCGACGGCGCACAGTGCAGCGAGCTTATGGGACTGTTGGACAAAATTAATATATAAAAACACTACCCGACCCGTGCCCGCTTAGTTAGGCATTGACCACAATTTTCTTAGAACTTTTTGTTCATTCATTATAAAAATATAACCTATAGCACTCCTGAATAGTGGAGCTTTCTAATTGTGAAACATTTTCCATGATCGGTTCAGTATTTCCGAAGATAAGTCCCTACAAACAAACAAACTTTACTTTTTATATTATTAGTATAGACTTATAAAAAAGACATATGTGATATCTCTTTCCTCTTTTTGGGAGATCTTTATAACAGTGCTGTAATAGACAGAGTGTTACATTTAAACAATTATTACTTTTTGTTCTACCCTTTATATACAGCGTGTCTACTTAAGTGCGCACCATATGAAAAACTTTTTATTCTTCATTTTACAAAAAAAGAGTTATACTTTATAAAAATTCTGCATGTTATACAACCCAAAATGCAATTATCAAATATTAATTTTGTTCAGTGGTGTACATACAAGGTATGTAAAAAAAATAACAATTTTGCTTAAGAGGAAAGTACCTTTATTTTTCATAAAATTAAAATTTAAAAAAAAATGTGTAGAATTAAAAATAACTAAAAAAGGTTTTCTTGAAAATGGACAAGTTTGCATAATATTTAAATATTATTTTTAATCCTAAACATCTTTTTTATAAAAATTTTAGATTTTATAAAAATAAAGGTAGTTTTCTCCTAATAAAAATTCATACTTTTTGACATCCTTCGCATACCACTGTAAAAAATAATATCTAAGAATTGCATTTTGGGTTTTAGACCATACAAAACTTTTTATAAAGAATAACTTTAGTTTCGTAAAATCAATAATAAATTTTTTTCCATATGGTAACATGCTGTTTAAAGAGATAATAAAAAAATTAATACCTGATTTGGAAACTAAAATATTATTCCAATAAATTAATATTTTTGTTAATTTTGTAGGATAATAAAGTTAATCTAGTTTAAGCTTTACAAGCCCGTTCTTACATCAAACAAACGTATCAAATTTTAACCAAATCGGTTTAGGTGTATTTAAAATATTTAAAAAACACCTACTTTTTTAAAACTTTAACGCCCTGTATCTCAAAAACGAATCAACTTCGAATATACGTTTACAGGAACTTTTCTTTGTAAAATGACATAAGAAATCACTCTTTAAAGTTTTGTACCGTAAATAGTAAATACCCTGTATATTAATTTGGAAAAAGTCTTTTTAAGCTACCCTGTACATCCAACATACAGTTACTTTTGTAGAAATAAGAAATTTTATCATCAAGCAGGACTTTTAATAATTGGGCATTTTTTTTGGTAAAGTTAATAATTTGGTAATAACTTCCGAAGACACTCTGTATAATGAGGCAGTTCTAGTAGTTTTTTAATCTTTGTGACATCTCATGAAGGCTTTACCTAAATTCCAGTGTACCGTGAGTGTCGGGTTATTAGATGTTTAACCCATTTTTTAACCAGTTCCGTCAACGTTATCCAAGCACTGAAACATGCAGTTTTGCATTTCACAGCACCTTTTAGACAACGCGGTAGTGCCATTCGTTAAATTTTTTTTGTCATTTATGTATAAGCAAAAAAGATAATAATTCACAATAAAATTCTAAAACGCGGAAACCCTCGAGGGTAAACATTAAAATTTTATATGTATAAGTAATATTTCTCAATTTTAAACCATTTTATGTGCGGCTACGCGGCGATTTTACCCTTTATATCCTTCCGAGACTGAAATACGATCTAAATGGACGATAAAACACAACGGAAAACGATATAGTTATTAGTTTTAAAATTATGACCCTAAAGTAGTTTTAAATGCGGTGGCACTTGAAGAAATTCGAATAAGATATTATTTTTTTAAGTAAGCTCCATAAGTTAAAAAATAGGATTAATAGACATAAACCTTAAAAAAAAAACTAGGTCAACATATTAATGTTTCTGGCAATCAGGCTTAGTTTTTAAAAGCTTTTATTTAACTTGCAATGTATGTATACCATAGATAACATACATTTAGATCCGCAGTGGCAAAAAACATTTTTCGGATTTTTACGACCTCGCGCAGTGGGTGGACGAACATGCGCACTTAAAAGTGGCATAATACAAACACCGGCACCCCGTACCCTTTGTCCGCGGTCTGACCGTAACGCTCATTAGCTACCGTACTTCGAACCGAAAACCAGGACGCCGTCAACAAATTCTTTAGTTTGTTTGGGGCCGGGTGAGTTTACCCTCAACAGGCTTGCGCACAAACCGGTTTTTCTCCCATGAAATGTAACTTTTGTTTCGCGCAGGTTATAACATTGGCAATCCATCGAGATCACTGATGTATGCATGTATGATGTATGTACAGATGAAATCTTAAAACTTGATTTTAAAACATTTATATTTATCTGACTAAGCTGAAATTTTGTACACACCTTTAGTTTAGATGACAAAGCATGACGACATTTTAAATCCAACATGGCAAAATACCCAAGATGGCGAAATAGTTATTTTGAATGCACTTCTACTATATGGGCATCAAATAAAAGGGCTTGCCAAGAGTAATGGTAGGTTTACATCTGATATTTATTGCATGATATTTATGTCAGGCAGAAATTCTGGCTAATATAAACAATAGGAATTTCTATCGAACATAAATTTTTGACCGTTTACATTAGCCAGGATTTGTGTCCGACGCATATCATGCAATAAATGTCAGATGTAAACCTACCATAACTCGAAAAATAAAGTGTTATCAATTTAAATCCAAAATGGCGGAACACCCAAGATGGCGGACTAGTACATTTTAATGCACTTTTAAAATTTGGGTATCAAATGAAAGGGCCTGCTGAGAGTAACTTGAAAAAATGACATCTTTCTGAAACCAACATGGCGGAACACCCAAGATGGCTTACTTTTTCAATACACTTCTGCAATATGGGTATCAAATAAAAGGAATTGTTAGGAGAAATTTAAAACACCTAAGATGGCTGATAACTAGTTATTTTTACAATATGAATATCAAATGAAAGGGCTTGCTAAGAGTACGTCAAAAGTAAAGTGACATTAATCAAATATCGCGGACCAGGTTTTCTTATGCTTTTCTACCATATAAGTATTAAGTAAAAGGAGTCTGCTGCAATTGTATTTAAAAATGAACCGGCAAAATACCTTGCAAAAATGATGCGTTGCATGGGATAAACAGACTCAGAAACCTGTCTAGCAATAACTAAAAAAAAAAAAATAGTTAAAAATAAAACACTATTTTTAAAACAAATCTTTAAATAAATGCATTAAAAAGAATAAAATAGAATTTTTCTTTAAAACTTTTACTACTAAAATATAGCGTCATTACACAATGTATACGATATACAGGGTTGCCCACCGAGAACTGCCGCGATCGATTTCTAAAAAATACGCTTTGGAAAATTTTAAAAATTTGGTAACATTATAAAGTCAGTGGGGGACATATAACTAAAATATTTTGACAGCTCTTCCACTTCTGGTTGTACCGAAAGTTAATATCAACTTTCTTATTTTAAATGAAGGACCCTATGTATTATTTATTTTTAAAATTCTGCGTAAAATTCTAAACATAATTTATGTATAATGATCTATACCTAAGTCCAACCAATTTTGGCTTATTTTAAATTTTATGTCAAAAATGACGTTTGCAACCCATTACATACCCAATCATTTCTTCTAAACAGAAGAAGCCTTTAATATGAGTCGAGGTTGCGTTTCTTGTAAAGAAAGAACTTCTTTTAACTGTATCGATATTTTTACAATTAGTAAATACTAGTGGTCAAAAATAACCCCCAGTTTATATACTATATTTGCCAAAAAACACTAATACATTTTAATTGCCAAATAATTTGGGGGCTAATCGCCATCTTAGAGGGGCTAAGATTACCTAGCCCCTCCCCTAATCACGCCACTGGTTATAAATGAAATATTCTATTTTATTAATAAATGATATATTAACATTTTGAAATTAAAATTTTAAACACCCACAACTGACGAAAGGCAAATTAAAATTTTTCAAACATTATATCAGGATATTTTATTTTTATTTAATTCTTACACTAAAATTCGTTTAACCTGACATAGAGCCACATACCACTAGTTTTTAATATTGCGACCATAGATCATTTATTCAAGAACTCCGTGATTCGGATTACTTGAATATGCATGGGTTGACTAAATGGTTTCTAAAATGGGATTGTTTTTATTAACAGCACTTTTTTGCGTTTCTATGATTTTTGCCCAATTAGCAGGTTAAGCGAACGGTTGGACAACAAAGAGCAATTTTGGTTGGGCGCTCGCGGATCCGCGCCCACCTCTGTTTGCATCCAACGCATAAAGTAGTTCTTGTTTGTTCTGGTTTCGTTGGTTATTAAATCTTTAAATTAATTAAATATAAAAATCTCCAAAGTTATTTTTTCATTTGAGGAAGCTAGTTTCAAAGTGTACAAGCTTTAAAATTAGATTTTTCTGTTATTTAGGATAAAACATAAACAAAAAACCTATACATTAAATGCAATGCTTTCTTTCTTATATTTGAAAACTATTATGGATGTAGCCATGGCCTAAAAAAGATTTATTTATATACAGCCCCGAAAAATAAAACTATTAGGACATTTATCTTACTGTTGTACTAAAAAGTATAAATGGAGATTGTACACTTTAAAAATTGGCCCCTCAATTGGTCTACTGATTAAAAAAAATGCTGTAACCATGGAGTTAATAAGGATTATCTTTTATATTCGTAAATATCGCTTGCATCCTTTAGGTTCAAAATACGTTTAAAATAATTCGAACCCTTTAACCACTGGTCGAATTTACATGTGTCTTTAACTACCTGCTCTAAACTTGGTTGAAAATACATACGCCCAGACACAGTGGAAAGTTTTTGTCTTGGTTCTATGATCTGATCATTTTACATAAAAAAAGGTAGCTGATAAGTAACCATGGTTACTGTTTTTAAACCAATAAATTACATTTTTATAGTGGTTACTAGGGATACTTCCGGTTTGACCGAAAATGACTCCAATATTGATTTTTCAAATTAAACACCCTGTATATTTTAACGTTTTTGAATTTTTAAGACAATTTTAATTAGTAATTTAACATTTTTAAAAGGTTTTACGCCTACTTAATTTCTTGATAGCCATATGTATTATTGCATCTAGTCCTAATGGGCTATGATCCCTTATTTATGCCTTTATTTTTAATCTGGTCGCAAAAAACTAGTATAGTTGAATTGATTAAAAAATTATTGTTGCCAAAAGTGCTTGTCTAAAAGGGTTGCCATTTAAACAATAATAATTAGACACGAAAATGTCAATTTGCAATCTTGTTTTATCCCTATCAACTTTTACTAGTCACTAAAACTTTTCGATTGTATTTTACGACATCACCTGCGGTAGTAGGTGATGTCCTAAAGTAGGTTAAAAATATTTTTTAATATCGTATCATGACTTAAATTTTTCCCAGGATTTCAAAGAATGATAGAATTTACTGGGTGTTCAATTTCAAAATATATATACGAAAACTCTCCTTTGCTTATACCATTTACCTATACCAAGTCTGATTTTGATATGTCTAATACTTTAGGAGTTATGGCTTGTCTAATAGGTTCCTTGACACCCGGTATACCGGTATACCCTTTTATGCCTAATATTTTCCAAAATTACTTTTTTACGCATGTGGCAACAATATAATTCTCAATACCCCCTTAATTCCGTTTATTTAATTTAAAAGCTTCCTTTATTCTTCGCATTAATCTTTTAAGAGTTCAATTTAATTTCGTTATGGCACATTAACGAAACTGGATATAACACAATTTACAGCTTTTACCTTTGTCTTTTCCATTATGTTCTATATAGGAAAACGCTGTTTTTTAAGCTTTAATGTGGCATTTTACACGTAACAGCTATAGATAGTGCTATGAATAAAAATAATTGCCCATAATTAAAATTCATTTTAAAGTTTAAAACAACCTTTTGTCTTTAAAAAGTATAAGTGGTAAAAATCAACCGTTATAGTTTTAGCATAACACAATATTAAAATTTAAAATAAGAATTGACAGGAAAAATTGTCAATAAATGACATCCCATGTGCAATTGAATTTAGAATTTTAAATACTATCGAAATAATATAAAATATACCGATTTTGTCATTTAAAATGTGAGAGTAGCAGGTATTTCCTTCTAAACCGGAAGTGTTGAAAACAAAAACTACTATATCCAATAATTCACATTTATGTCAAATATTGTGTAGTTTGGCGGATTCATTTAATAGATGGTATTTATTTGGGTACACGCCAAAATAAAATTAAAAGTACTAAAAAACCAAAAAAATTTTAAACAAGTAAAAAGATAATTAAAAATCGACGTTTCGGTGGCAAATCTGCCACCGTTGTCAAGACAAATGGAATAAAAATAATAAAAATAAAAACTTACTATTATTTAGGTTTTAAAATTCAATATTTTTCTGTTTTTCTAGGATATTCGGATATTCTGAAAACTTTGACATTAAATGTCAAAACATGTTTGTTTGGTTATAGTGTCATAGTGACATAGATAACTGGTTGCTGGTGTATTGATTGTTTATTTTACAAAAAAGGTGAATAGTTGTTAATTTTTATCTTCCTGAAGATACTCTCAGTACTCATTGGTTGCCTTTGCTTGATACTGAAGTGACGCTTCTAGGGAAGACTAAAATTAACTAACTATTCACCTTTTTTGTAAAATAAACAATCAATACACCAGCAACCAGTTATCTATGTCACTATGACACTATAACCAAAACAAACATGTTTTTGACATTTAATGTCAAAGCTTTCAGAATATCCGAATATCCTAGAAAAACAGAAAAAATATTGAATTTTAAAACCTAAATAATAGTAAGTTTTATTTTTATTATTTTTATTCCATTTGTCTTGACAACGGTGGCAGATTTGCCACCGAAACGTCGATTTCTAATTATCTTTTTATAAAAAAAACGAAAAAGATACCAGTAAGCCATGATTTCTTTAGATGACATAAAATGTCATATAAGCTAAACTCAAAAATTACAATTCTTTTTCCAGAAGATTAACGCCATTTCTATAGCTGCAGCAACAGTATCAACATCAGGTACTTAATATCTAAAAGAATTCACCCTTTATAAATTCCAAATTTAAAGAATAAAAAAATAAAACCAGAACTTAACTTATAGACTACTGTCTATGGATACCCATATTTTTAAAACCAATAAAGAGTTAGATATAATTAATGTAGTATTTTTAAAAGCTTACAAGAGGATTTGGGGTAATGTTGGTAATTATACACAGGGTAGGACAAAACTCACATTTTTAATAATAATAATAATTTATTGGTGTTTGCATACAAAAGTGTTTACACGGGTCAATTAAAAAGAAGTAATAAATACAGGATAAAAAGTAGTACAATATACAATAAAACAGTAGTAAAATACACAAATAAAATAGTAGTAAAAATACCACGAAATTGTGATAGAAAAATAAGGGAAAGCATAAGCGTTCGTCGTCTTAAAAAAAAAACCTTAGGTAATATTCTAGTAGCAAAAAAAAATGCGTTTAAAATTATAGATATAAAATAAATAATGTAAATTAAAATTAAATAAATAGACATATATATTTTGCTTGAAGACAAACAACATGAGTTTAAAACGATAATTTAAAAAAATTCTTGTAAATAATAAAACGCCTGACCAATAAGAAATTCTTTTATTTTGACTGTTGTGTGGCCATATGTACGTAATAAATGTAGCTGTATGTATATGTAATAAATGTAGCACCCTCTATATTAAACCATTAAAAAAGATCACAATTGGCAGGGTTTTTATTTTTAAAACAGCCAATGTCAAGTTTTCAATACGGTCGGGAGATAAAAGAAAAAAACTTTACCAATCCTCACATGCACCTAACTTTCTATATATATATATATATATATATATATATATAAATATATATATATATATATATATATATATATATATATATATATATATATATATATATATATATATATATATATATATATATATATATATATATACTTGGAATATGTTGTAATAATAGCTGTATTTTGCGCATTAAGAGATATATTTGAAGGTTTTACATAAGCCATTAGTTTTCTTTTGGTAATTAAAAAGAAAACTTGACATTGTTTACTATATTAGAGAAATTGGAAGAACGTTGGTTGTTTTGCACAAAACCCTTCAATTATTACATCTAACATTATTAGTTTCGAAAATATGGCCATCTTAATTAGGTACTAAAGTATCTATTAAAAGTACCGCCATTGTCTAGTAAGTAAAGGTATTGACTCTGTGTTCTAGGATTAGGTATAAAATACCTATTAGAAGTTCAGTAAATCAATTTCAAAATTCTGTATTTAAAAATTTTGGGGGTTGTTGCCGTGTTGGTTAAGGGGTTGAAGAAGCGCCGTCCAATTTTTTTTGAAAAAACTATCCCCTCAATAAATACCTCAGACGTTGTTTCGCCAATTTTTTTCAAATCTGTCTCTTTGCAGATAACTTTAGTGAGTAGGTTTTTAGATGAGTACACCCTGTATATTATAATTCTTTTTAGAGAGCAAAAATTTATGTTTTTGTTGACGATTTAAACTCTAAGCGTAGTCTCCAGACTTTACCTCTTGTCTTTAATTGACCTTATTAAGAAAAAGTTTAAGTAATATGAAAGAGAATAGGCCACAGAGAAGCAAGAAGCTTTACAGGACTAATACCCACTCGTCATTTAACAGATCCACTTTAAAAGCCAAGCTAAAATGATTAGTGAAAAGGGTAAAACTGGCTTGTATATTGTTCTTAAGAATGAGAGGTTTATCTCGGCAAGAGCATAATTGGCGCTTAGTAAATTATTAAATAATAAAAACCAAATAAAAAGTCAGAAAATGTTTATTTTTTGTCGGAAATAAAGTCATCAGTATAAAATTTAGTTTTATATCGGCATTTTATAATATTGGCGCATTTCTTTACTGTGCTATCCCTTCTTTTATTTTTTTAACGGTTCAATTTAAAAAATAAAAACTTTTGGGATATAAAAATTAATGCATAAAATACTGTTTTTAAGAGTGAATTTAATGAATGAAAATTTCAAGATGGCTGCAGGGCGCCATTTTGGAAAAAAATTATTTAAAGAGGAGTGTCTTTGTATCCCAGCGGCAAAGTGGAAAGCGTCAGATCGGTGTTTTTGATCTCTAATGCTAACATAAACAAATTGTAGGTATCTTTTTAATTAGAAAATGCAATCTGGTTCCGCTCGTTTGCAACCAAATTAATAGGGCATTCTATACAAATACCATACATATTACGATGTCGCACAAAACTGGAAAATTTGGCAACACTGACAATATTACTGTTTAATTGTAAATGTTCAGAAGCCTTTAAATACAACATCCGTAAACGCAGTCTAAACAGTATTTTAGCGCAGTTGTACTTTTTACCCAAAATGTGGAAATAACATTTTAAAAATTTATGGACTTTCTTTGTCACCACTTGCAATTTATTGCATAAACAAAATAGGCTTCCATCTAAAAAATGAAAAGATACATGTATTATAAAACATTTATACAACTTAAAATCTGAAATGAAATATAAGATATTTTAAGAACATGCATATTTAAAACCTTTTAGAATGCATCCTGCTCAGGTTATTGTGTATCCTCCATCCCTATGTTAGAGCACACTACCCAAGCCGGTCTTTTTAATAAGACTCCACAAGCTTGAAAGCCGGGTCCTTGGTAAATTTTGCTGCTTTGGGTTTTTCATTACCCAACCTTGCAAACCGCAGACAAAAAGGGCTTCACAGTAGCACCACATGTCTTTCTGCGGTTTCTTCTTACTATCTGGTAAAACCTACATAGGTGCTCCTCTGCCAGGTCTATTGTTTTCAGGTTTTAATTTAGTCTGTAATGACTTGTCAATTGACCCACTATAATTCTTACTGCCTTTCGGTTGTAATTTAAAAGGTCTTTTGTAAATTCCGGCGAGTATGCCTTTATGAATTTTTTCGCCTGATGCTGTCCTGCATCAGTTTTAGGCGTTTAACAATTATAACCCGCGGTAATAATTGGTGACAACTTTGACATTTAAACGTCAACATAACCGATTGGTAAATACCGTTTTTGAATTGGTTCTTCGCCTAAAATTAATGCTGGTGTTTTTAACCACTATTCTTGGGATTCCCTCATGATCCATGATCTAATAGATGACCTAACTTGGCATGACGGAATACCACAGAAGGGCTCGGGTCCTACCATTTGCCCTGCCAGCACCCTTCTTTGTCACTTCATCAGCTTCCTCATTGCCCTGGTGGCCCTTATGGCCTGGTACCCAGGCAATAGGTAGCTTGTATCATTGGTAATAGCCTAAATATTATAAAGTGTTTCTGAGAGAGCAGGAAGCTTTTGTACAAAGCTTTTAATTCTCGGAATTGTAGCTCCAATATGTATTACTTTTATAATTCGTTAAAAATCGGCTTTAGCGCGGCTATATCGGTATGCCCGATTCTTCACTGTAGTAAGCATAGATTTTAAATAATATTTTTATGCAATTAAATCATAATTTAAAAATTTTAAAAAATCCTGCGTCATCTAGACACTTGAGAAAATATGATTCCGCGATAATAAAGTTGTATTTACATTTTTCAAAAAGTTATTCATTTGTTAATTATTAGTTTCTTGAGGGTTTCGATTGCCATTAAAGGAGGTATAAGGGTTTAAATAATTGTTCTATACATTTTTTGCTACGTGAAGCTCTTTTTATTAAGGCATTTAATAAAGTTATCACTACAGTGGCGTATATCGCGCATACCGAAACCGCCACGCCAGAAGCCGATTGCATAGGCGCAATTTGGGGGGGGCTAGGGAAGCTTAGCCCCCAAAAGGAAATAGGACAAAATTAGCCCCCTCAAAATTCCCAGTATCCAAGCCGAAACTTATGTGACTTAAACCTAAAAGCGATAAGAGAAAGCGATTTTTATGTCAATAGTGCCACTTTTACCTAACTGTAGGTCATTTTTGTGGCAATAATGACAAATAAATCCCTTTATCTTTCCCTAATTTTTGCAAAGTCTTGAAGCTTGCCTCATAGCTTTCGGGACCACCAAGACTCCAGCTCCCCTAAAATCAGAAGCAAATTGCGCCTATGGCCGATTGTCAACGTTAAATAAAAGTTATAACTATTGGAGCTACAATTTCGGCAATCAAGTCAATTTTTACTTAAATTTTAGGCTCTTTCAGAAACTTTTATAATAATTAAGCTATTACTTAATATCACCTTAATTGTAAAACCACCTAACTCCATTTTTAATAAAACATGCATTGCCATCATTAGCCTTATAAAATAAGGCTAAAAATGGCATTAAAACTATTTCTTTTATAAAAACTAAAATTAGGTAGTTTTGGAATTAATCAATTAGTGAAAAATGTAATTTTGATGTCATCTTTAGCATGTTTTATTTAAAATGGAATTAGGTTGTTTTACAATTAAGGTGACGTTATATTTTGACAAAAAGCTGGGGGCTATTTCTTTCTCAGTTTTTTGGTTAATAACTATTGTTTTTTTGTTAGGTAAAATCCAAAATACGTTTTTTTTCTAAATGCCATTCCGGATCGTTTAATCCATCAATCATATTTTTAGAGAACATGTAACTATTTTTCGCAGGAAATCCACTTCTCGACTAGACTAATAACAATTCATATTATTATGATTCTTTTACGCTTAGGAATGTTGGGCCAATTACTTTGGGCTAATGCATTGTTCTAAAGTTGATGATGTAATTACTATAATCATAGAATGTTAATGTGCTTGAAAATAGATATATTGGATTTTTAACAAGGGGCCAGATAACTAAGTGCGTGTTATTTTTGTACATAGTGATTCAAGAAAATAGCCGTAACTTAAAAAACATACTGTAGACCAACTTATGTTTAAATTAGTATTGAAAACTTTTGGTATAATACAGTGTTTCTTTAAAAAGTCTGTAATAAATGCTACCACAAATTTCTTGGACTAAAATACAACTTGTGGGGTTTTTAGTGGGGAATTAAAATCTGCTCGCATGTTTTTGTTGTAAACTGTTGAGGTAGGAACTTTTTTGTGCCTTCGGATATTATAGCTTTAGTAAAGAAGTTATATTCTTTTATATTTTTTAAATAAAAAATATTTTAACTACTTAATATGGCTACAATCAACCGTTTTAAAGATATTCCAGATTAAAGGTTCTTTTTCTCACAAAACTTTTGATTTGTATTTCTTTAACTTTTATTTAGGCAACCCAGCAGCGGGACTACGTGCTCTATAGAATTCTACACCTCGCTTTCTATCCTAGATTTCTACTCGAGAAGTCGATAATTGCACTTTTGGTCCTCTGTGTCACAATAGACTAAACATCAAAAATGTTCGTAAAATTTCTATATGTGTACTAATACTGCTCTGTTTAACTGTGCAAGTTGAAAAAGGACACACATACAGCTGTTGCGAATTAGATTTACGGAATATCATTATTGAGCAAAAAATTTTTAATTATTATTTTGAACACGGAAAAAATGAGTTAGGTTTTTAATCAATTTTTTTTTTACTCTTGAAGTCAATTTTGCACTATTGCATTAGCAGTTATTACGTCTTTCGGATACTCCCTCCTCTTATGAAATTAAATTTTTCTGAAGATTAACTTAACCTTTTTTTCAAATAAATAGCCATCAATGTTCCCTACTGTGAATAATTTAAATCAGTAAAGCAAAAATATGTGGCCAATTTATCTAAAAAAATTCAATAACGAATTAGCTTTATAAAAATTGTGAATCTTTGCATTGGTTGGACAGTAACTAAGGGCTAGAACTAATATTATATTTTTCTATCATTGTAAAAAACAATAAAATAATTTCTTGCATTCTAATAACACAAGAACAACCAAATAAATATATAAATCATAGCAAACTAACGAACACCTAAATTTATTTTAGGCTTATGTAAGACATTTTAAAAATTTTGATAGAATTCGACACGTTTGAAGACCTCGCTTCGATCGACTTAAAGCGTGTTTTCTTGAACACAGAGTGCAAATAAGGTAGAATGAAGTCGATTTGTAGAATACTACAGTAACGGAGTCCCGGTGCAAGTTTTTCTGAAAGGTCTGTACAAAGTGCAACCATAAATTTCCTGCGCTTAAACATAGCGACCTAACGCTTACCTTACTTAAAAATAAAAATAAATTGGACACTTTATAACCCTGTATCTCGCAATCAATTTTTTGATTTAAGTAAATTGTATAATTGTGTGGTCTTTGCATGTAGGCATAAAGAATAAGTGGTAGGTAGCATTTTGTACAGACCGTTGAGAGACTGCCGGGTGGCCTAGATAATGCGTAAAGGAATGTAATGAAACATTTTTGTGTGAAATTAAACGTTTAATCTAAAATATCCCAAAAGCCGTTACAAGGTATACCTTTTTCGTGCAAAAAGTATAAGAAAATTGAATTTATTTATTGGAGCCATAAATAACAAGGCAAAAAAATTACGATAAATTAAACATAGGCAAAGGACTGCACTTTACATTTTTTAATGGAAGCGTCGGCAAATTTTAAATTCTTACTCTAGGAAACCCCTCAATAGTCTAAGAGCCAGTGGACGGTAGACAACACATATTTTAGGAAAGTTTAAAATTTTCTCAGTTCTCTGTTGGACCTACCAAACACACCTACACTAACACACCCCAACAGGGTGGGGTTAGCTAAGCGTAGTCGCGGTGGCCTCAGCTACAATCAGCTGCGATTGTTGTCATTAGCTGATGAAGTATTTTAGGAATTCTTTTATATAAATTCAATTTTTAAAATATTTGGGGGACGCCTCCTATGCATAAGAAGACATTTTTGGCAAAAAAATCATTTTCATCAGTGTAAAGGGTTTAAGGTAAATATTTTTTAAGAAAAAACTGTATTTTCCTTAAATAAAATAATTTTTTGAATTCCCATTTACTTTGGAACAAATTTGATCTATTGACTTTTTACTTGATGTACGGTTTTTGCGTTAATAAAAATTACCTTTGTTATATTTTATTTAATTAGATAGAGATTTGACTATGCCGAGAAATGGTTTCTATTGTTTATAATAATTTGGGCTACAACTATACATCAAATAAAAATGTCAAGAATTCAATTATTTTTTTAAACTAAATGAGAATTAAAAACATATTTTTTCTTTCCTACCCTAAACCCCTCATAGACGACACTGGTGATTTTTCTTGTATGCCAAAAAATGTTCTTTGATGCATACAAGGCTATATGTTTTGCCTTTTTTAATTATTGAAATTGTTTAAAAGTTATTATAAAAAAACATATTTCTTTTTCAAAAAATTAATCTTTTAGGACATATCTTTATAAAAGTTTTTTCTAATTTTCATTGTGGAATCATCCCTGAAGTTTGTCGATTGAGTTATTGAACATCCTGTATATCAATAAAACGCTTTTTATTTTATTTTTTAATAAATATTAAATCCTAAAAGTGTCACTTCCATGGATGTGCTCAATTGTTTAATGGAAGTGACATTTAAAAGTTAATTTAAGCTTCATAAAAAATGTAAAATCTGTCCGAATTTTAAAAAAGTTAGGCATATTTTTATTTTTTCTTTAAAAATATGACTTTAAATTAAAAAAAAGTGATATATCGCCATTTTTCTCGAGGCCAGAATAACTTTTAACATGTATATATTTAATTATCAATAAAGCAGAAATTAGCCGGTAATTTATAAACTATCTAACATTATGAATTCAGTGCCGGATTAAGACTTCCTGATGCTCTAAGCAGTTCACTCGTGTGGTGCCTCTTAGAACATAAAATTTTTCGAGAACAAAAAAAAGTTACCACATCTTTACAACATATAACATTTTCTTTTTATTAACCTAAACTTTTTAAATTTGGCAATTGCTTAATTTGCTTATAGGTTAATCCGGAACTGCATGAATCTTAACATCTTTAGGGTGCTGATATTTTCTTCTTCCACATGTTTAATTGAGTTTATTGTCTTAAAAAACATGTTTTATTTTTGAAATGCTAGATGCTATAATAAAAATTGCCGTGGGATATACATGAGATATAACATGAAAAATAATAAATGTGTGTTTATCGCTTATGATTACTGGGGTAAATTAAGTGGAAACTGTTTTTTTTTTCTATAAATAATTCATTTTACTTTTTATATGCAAACATTATTAGATTTACATAATATTTATGGAAGTAGTAACATAACAAGTCAATATTTATTTAACAGTAAGTTAACATTTAAATTATTTTTGTATTTTATTCAGATAATTTTTTACAAAAGTATTATTCATGATTTTTTTTATTTGTCAAAAAGCATCTTTATAATGTAAAAAATTCTTTTACTATAAGGCGATTGTTTTAACTTTTTATTAATAAATGTTTTTACAAAAAATAAATCGAATTCAAGAAAATAATTCAAATAATAATTAAAGAAAATTAGAAAAATAAAGTCAGGTAATAACATATATAATTTAAATATAAAAAGCGTTTGTTTATTGAGTTATCAACATTTAGTAGTTTAGAGCATATGTATGTTATTACCATAGATAACCTACATTTAGATCCGCAGTGGCCAGAAGCATTTTTCGGTTTTTGACCTCGCGCAGTGGGTGAACGAACATGCGCACTTAAAAGCCGTGGCAAAATACAAATACCGGCACCCCGTACCCTTCGTCCGCGGTCTGACTGTAATGCTCATTAACTACCGTACTTCGAACAGAAAACCAGGACGCCGTCAACAATTTTTTCCTATAATGCGGATAGTTTGTTTGTCGCCGGGTGCGTTTACCCTCAACGGGCTTGCGCACAAACCGGTTTTCGCCCATGAAATGTAACTTTTGTTTCGCGCAGGTTATAACATTGGCAATCCATCGAGATCAGTGGTTATTACCTGACTTTATTTTTTATTTTATTTTTATTCATTGTTTTTAAATTTTAATTGATTGTTTTAAAGTCAGGTATTTTTTTTTATTTATTTTACTTTCTTTGATTTTTTATTAATAATATTTAATTGGTGACTACACACTAAAAAACACAACTAGAATCCTTTTTCCATGTAAACTGTTTGCACAAAACGGCAATGCTACTTCTAGTAGGAATAAATTGGGTATCAACGGAAACAACTGAGCCAAAAAATAAAAACACCAATTACACAACAAAAAAATGCCAATTAGATCAGCTAAATGACAACCACACGACAAATATTACGCAATTATTTTTTAGCCCCACTTATTCATATAATTGGTTTACATTACAACACTTTATACAGGGTGTTTTCAAGCAAAGCAAACAGTTTTAAGGGTTGTTTTGTTTAAAATAAAGGGTAGTTTGCTTAATAAACATTCATCATAAGTCAACTATTAGGGAGCTATCGCGTTACGAAAATGACAAAAAAATACTGTTTTCATTTTTTACCTTAAAAACGAAAGGCGCTAAAATAATAAAATTTTATGAAAATATTGCAATTATAAAAACACACTAAATATTTTTGCACTTTTTGAAATTGATGGAAGTGTTGCTAACTAAAATTAAAGAGAAACTTTCGCAGTGACCTCGAAAAATATAAATTTGTATAGCCTGATTTATTTAGAAATTTGTAAATGTTGTGATAAACATGTAAATTATAAAATTTTACTGTCACCTATTAAGGCATTTGTAATAATATTTTTACTTGACATTACTTGGTATTTTAAAGACAATACTCTCTTTGTTTGTAAGATAAAAAATAAAGCCTTATTTTAAAACTTTTTTTGTTCTGTAATGATTGAATTTTAACCCCTTATTTAAAAAGCAATCCATTCTTTATTTTTAAGAAGCTCTTTACATTTTTCACATTTGTTCTCTCGGTATATAGTATTATGATTTACTGGAAATGCATTTTGTTGCCACTTTTCGATAGTTATTTAAAATATTTATATGTCTAATATTTTATCGTTTTTATAATTTTGCCATTTTCATTAAACACAACACCAAAAATAAAAAAATCCCAGGTAATCACTCACTTAAATAGTCTTTATAGTAGGGGAGCCCACGATGCTTAATAGGGATTTACTCGAGCGTCCCAAAGACCTATTGGGTTGCAAAGCTTAGCTGATAAGAAGAAAAAATGTTATATAATGCATACCTTTTTTATCGGTGGGGAAGTGGGTATAGATTTTCCAATATTTCAATTTTGTGTTATTATTTCGGCTCGTAAAAATCGTTCAGATCGTATGGGATTATATATTTTTCATTGTCCCTAAATTATTTTCTTCAAAAAAACCCACACTTAAAAATGTCAAGATGACGTTTTTTTTAAACTTTGTAGCCCTCCGCCTTTTTACGTCACTCTTAAATTCTTAGATTAGTGGCATATAATTAACTCACCCTACTTTAATCTGACGCGCTCGAAAACTTCTGATAAATATATTTTTGTTTTTTACGATTGGCCCTGTATACGAGGCTCATATTTGGTGCAGGTACTTGATCAAGTACAAGGTATCCTTCGGTATATTAATCTACCGCGCTGTAGTAAGTCTCGTAATCCCCCTAGGGCTGCCCTACCATTATAGGCATATCCAGTATTAATAGAAAACAAATAATTAAAAAATGAAAATGCTAGTTGATCTAAGTGTTAAAATACAGAATTAGCTAAATAACATAACACATAGGCAATTTGAGGAAAAGAGACAATCTAACGTAAAAACCGGCATGTGTACATTTCTGATTAGATAAGTCACATACATTGTTTTTTGTTCCTTTACTGGTCGATATCCAAATACCTATTTGCTTAACCAGTATATGCCAATATTCATTTCTTATTTCTTTGATTTCTGTGGATTTCCAATTTTGGCACTTTGTTAAATTAGCACTTCCACTCTACAATTGCAGATATTAATCAAAATCATCAGGTTTTTAAAAAAGTTTTTAGTTTTTTAAATAACTGCATAATTCAACAAAATTGAATATAAAGAATTTTTAATAAATTGACTTTTTGCTACAAGTTCTTATAGCTGTTAAAATTAATGACTTAACTTTAATAACGCCCTGTAAATTACGATTTTTTAAATGTTTGTCTTTGACCCGCCTATAATAAATAATTTAATATTGAACACACAAATTCGCTATTTAGCCATTCCGTGTGAGTAGAAAAATACAACAATTTACTGGTTAATTATTCTGACTGCGTTTTTTTTTCGCTGACAGAAACTCATTGAAATGCGGAAAAGAACCCCAATAATACGTAAATGGCATAAAAATCAGCTATTTCAATCATTCAAACAAAGTGTCAAAATATGTCCAAAGTTGAGGCCACCTATGCCCAGTATTATATTCTTTACTTATTTTCTTGATTTCGGGGGATATCTAATTTAGGCACTTTGATCAATTAGCACTTCCACTTTACAATTGCAGATATTTGTAAAAAGATTATCAGGTTTTTAAGGAAGTTTTTAGTTTTTTAAATAACTGCATAATAAGACAATTTTAAATAAACTTAATTTTTGTTATATGTTCTAAGAGCTATTAAAATTAATGACTTAACTTTAATAACGCCCTGTAAATTACGTTTCTTTAGGTGCTCGTCTTTAACCTGCCTATGAAAAACAATTCAATATTAAACACACAAGTTAGCTATTTAGCTATTCCGTGTGAGTAAAAAATTACAACATTTACCGGTTAATTATTCTGACTGCGTTTTTTTTTCGCTAACAGAAACTTATTGAAATGCGGAAAAGAACCCCAATAATATGTAGATGGCATAAAAATCGGCCATTTTAATCATTCAAACAAAGTGTCAAATTCTGTTTACGGATAGCGTATTTACATTCTATACCATTATACAGATGAGTGCCATTCTATAACGTAGTATAATATGTATATTTAAACGCGGATATGGTTTCTCCAAATCATACCTGATACAGATAAGCGTCAATCTATAACAAATTAAAGATTTAAAACCACAATACGCCCTATTTTTTACTCCTTATCTCCACCGCGGTTCAGGATTTTCACAATAGTAGTAAATAGTTCTGTTGTGTTAATATAAAAACATTATTGAAATTGTAACTTGAGATGGAAGCAAACCTAGATGTCTTGAAAGATATTATTTATAAGGAGGATACACTGTAAGTTATAATTACAAGCCAAGCAAAGGTAATGACTCAACAGTGTTATGGTAGGAGAAGCAAAAAATCGCCGGCATAGCGATAATTAAAACAAATAGTGAGTGGCGAAGACCGATCCAGCGGTGGAATGGTATTGGCGCCACAAACAAACTGACTAGTTAGTATATACTTACCCATCACTAAAAAAATTGAATACAAAAAGTGTTAAAGTGTCATAATAATGAATTCAACAAAGTTGCAGAATTTAAAAATGTCCCACTCGAATAAAAACACTTATAGAATACGAAGCTAAAATCGTATTTTTTTCATGAAAGTGAATCCAAATAGTATAAAAAATGACCCGCATTTAAAAGTAAAAGTGAGTCGCCAACATCGTCATTACGGTAAGAGATAATAATTAAATTAATTAAATTAATTTAAGTACAAGGGGGAACCACCTATCTGTTAACTTGAATCTAAGTAGTGTACAGTGGATACCACTGCACTGAACCGCCTCTCTCAAAATTTTGCAAAGTTGTCGAAATTTTAAAGGGAAATGATTCCATAAAAACTGGTAATGTATTGAATTTTACAGTAAATCCAAAAAGTTAAACGTGGTAGGGTTATAGGTGTACAACCCATCGACTAGTCGCCGAAAACAAAGAACAGGGCTAACTGCAGGTTCGAAATGCAATTTAGGCTGATAGGCCAACAAAATTTAAAGGCAGGTATATCGTTAAGAAACGGTGTTTGAGAAATCTGGAACGTAATGTTGGTTTTAAATCAAACTAACCAGAAATTGCATTGGTTCTTATACTACGTGTAAGTTTTGTTTTTCTGAAATATGTTTACTTTGTTAGTTTAGAACTAGGCCAAAAAATATAAGGTTGCTTTAAAAAATAATTTTTTTTGTACCGCGGTATAGTAGAAATAGGAGCGTATGCAGGATCATATCCTGCCCTGTTATAAGATCTGTTATTGCGGTACGATAGTTGGAAAAACTATAGGCGCGTTTTAAATATACATATTATACCACGCTATAGAATGGTACAGAATGTAAATACGCTACCGGATATTAGTATATATGTATCCCACTTAAATTTAGTGTATAAGCTAATCATACCAACGTCTTCAAAGAATATTGTTGTAAAGTCAGTGAGAGTCAATATTTAAAGATATCAACATTCACACCCAGTGTAAAAAATAACTAAAGGTAAATCCTTTAAACCATTAAAAATAAAATTTAAAGCTATTTAAACAGCTGAAACTACCTTTAGACATTTTCACTGTAAGTTTCCTAAAAATATATTGGCTCGTCTAAGAGTGTTAAATGCAGTATTTAATATAGGTGTTTCCACGCTTCGCCTCTTAACTTTATGACTTTCAACAGAATTAGACTAAATTGCATTACATCTCGAACAGATGTCTGAGGAAGCTTACAAAGTTTTATTGATTGACGTGATACTGTAAAAGAAAACAGTAAAATGAAAATAAAAATAAACACGTTCCAATCTTGAGAAATGCCTTGTGTATTTAATAATAGAACAGTTTTAATCATAAAAGATAACCTTATGTAGTTAATAATGTCCGATTGGAATATTATTTGACAAATAATAATATTATGTCAAAGTCAGGTAAATACGAAATATTACCTTAGGGCGTTATTAAAAAAACTAACGCTCTTGGGTAAAATTTCGTATTTAACAAAATTTGTCATTTAATTTGGTTTAAACTAATACATTCAAAATGTATTCCAATTTTTCTCATATAAAGAATATTTAGTCGGACATTAAACGTTTAAAAGCTCACCTAATTTTTTGTAGTCATTTTTTAATCCAGTAATTTTAGTAGTGCCGCATGTATGCATCCCTATACGGTCCAATTAGAGAGGCCCCAAACTTCCCAATTCGTTCGTTCTTTTATCCCTAGAGTTTCTAGACTGTGGAACCTACTGCCAGCGGAGGTCTTTCCTTCCCTCCCAAATCTTCAAGTTTTTAAGTCCCGTGTTAACAAACTTCCTCTTACCCTGCTTAAGACACCCACGGTACGTTAGTATTTAGGCTTTCAACCTTGTGGATTGTCCAAAGATAAAAAAAAGTGTTAGACCCTAATTTGCGGAAAAATTCCTAGCTAGCTGAATTTTGGTATACACCTTTATTACGGCGTTTTAATAGAAATGTGAAAAATCGACATTGATTTTTATCATAATTTTTCTACCACTCCAGATATTTTTACAAAAATTTGCACACTTGTTCTGACCATAACATCACAGTTTTTGCTATAAAAGTTTTAAAAAATTCTACCAGAGGAGTTCAAACAAGATTTTAAT
>JACEGR010008068.1:0-41302 GCA_014170235.1 Listronotus bonariensis
ATTGGGACTTAAATAACGGTTCAAACACTTCAATTAAAATTACTTTTTTTGTATGGATCCCCTATGTTTAACTTTTTTTATTTTCATATTTTTTCCTATGCTAACACACAATTATCAAGCCGGATACCAAATTTCATCCTTCCAAGTCATCTGAAAGTGGGTTAGGTTTTTGATCTAAATGTCAGTGAGTCAGTTGTTCGTCAATTGGTCAGTGGAAAATTGACGACTTCTGGACTTTTATATTTATATAACCGTTTGAGCTAGCTTCATAAAATTTGGACTTTTAGTTGTCGAAATGGAAACAAATAAACACACTAAGTTCATGTGTTTAAGTTAAATAGGTTTTAAGTTATAGAGGAGTCAATAGTGGCACCAAGTGGTTCGAAGTGGTTCGTATTAGGGGTGGGCGATAATTATCGATGTTTATTAAACATCGATGTTGAGTGTTCGATGTTTGATGTTTCTCTTATTATGCAGATTTAAAACATCAATAAAACATCGATGTTTTTAGTCTTTACACCGATGTTTCCAAATAATATTTTTTTTTAGTTTTAAAATCTAAGCCATTTTTGTAAATTGTAAGGTTACAGTGAAGTGAATCGTAAAAACCGAGATTCGGTTACGGGACGCCTTAAACAGAAAGGTTTAAATCGAAAGTATATTTAAATTGGAAATTTTTTATGTTGTTAATTTTTCCCCATACATATTTTTTTTTAATGTAGCTTTGCCAATATGTTTCCTACACATTCCCATATTCGGTAACCAACCGAAGAATTTATTGATATTTTTTATACATTTATTTTGATTTTCAAGTATTAGTAATATGAATATTATTTCATTTTTTATATAAAAATGTTTAATAGTTGTATGAAAAATATGACAACATTTTTGCTGTGTGATATTTATTGCTTAGATTAAGGATGACAATTACAGAGGTCTATTTACAAAACTCAAAATTTTTAATTTGACATGGAAAAAATCTTTTACTAAAATAAACGATGTTTTTCGATGTTGGAAACATCGATGTTACGTGATCAATGTTTTTCGATTATCGATAAAGCCTTTCGATGTTAACATCGATGGTGAACATCGATGTTGAACAATCGATGTCCGATCCCTAGCTCGTATAATAATTACTTTTCTTTTACATCAAAGCTTGGCTAATTTTAAGTCGGCTGCTTAGATGATGGTTCCTTTTAAAATAGGAACTCAGCTCGGCTAAGAATGATACCGCCCCCTTGCCGCGGCTAATTATGCCGAATATCTTACCTAAAAAAGATTTTTGTTACGTTATTGAAGGTCACGTACGTCAGACGTATTCCTGTCCATTTCGAGGTTAGAAATACTTTAAAGGGTGCTCGTTTTTACACTTAGTATTTACTATTTTAAAAAAAATCTATTGTTATAAGAGATGTTGAGAATTTGATGGAGTATAGAATTTTATCAAAAAATGTTTCCTTTTATGCCTCTTCTATTTGTTCGCTCGGCTAAGATTTTTGCTTTGCTGAGCTGAGATAAGTTACAAAAGGAAAGCAGCTAATATAACACTCGGCGAGTTTGAACTTAGTTTGACATTGATTTTGACATTAGATATCCAAACATAGAAAAATGTCCGGGGATTCTGCATATTATTATGTGTAATGTGGTGTATTGGTGTAATATGTGTCCGATATAATTTAAAACTTTCTTTTCTCATTCTGTAGATAAAAAGAAATTTTATTGTACACAGTGCGGCCAATCAAACTCGTTCATATTTAAGTGATAATATCTCTGTTATTGTTTTAAGTTAAGGAAATGATAAGAAAAAAATTATCCATACCTCAAGGTATAAGGATATACTAAAATGCTTATTGTTTATAAATAGCATATACAGGTTTAGCTAAATAAAATAACACATAACAGGCAATGTGGGGAAAAGAGACAATCTAACAAACTAATACTGCTTGTTTTGTTATTCTATTATTCACCGATGTACCAAAACTGCTTGCCTAAGCAGTAAATTAAAAAACAATTAAAATGATCCTTAATAATACCATAAATTTCTTATATTTAGTGTTAATGGCCACTGGTATTTTAAAATCGTTTAGGACAAAATTTTAATGAAATGCGGTACATGTACGCCTTCATATAAAGCAAGAAAATATGTATATTAAGTATTTTATAAAGCTTCTGTGCCTCCATATATTAACTTCAGGCTCTTTTTATATACCACACTTTAAAGAAAATATTTTATAAAAAATTTAACCATTAAGCAAAGAATTTAAAAAGAAAAATTTTGTTATGCAGAAATATGATTTCTTATAGTTTTAAATTATTATAATTTAAACGAAAAAAAGACGTTCCATATTTTAATTTGTAAAATAAATTTTAAATAATTATACATTTTGTATATTCTCGGGCTTTAGACGTATACTGGTTTGACTCATTCAATCAGAAATATTTACCTGCGGGTGTTCACGTTAGATTGTTTTTTTTAATCACATTGCCTATGTGTTAAGTTATTTAGCTAAACCGATATAATATTTTACTAATGCTATGGATATTTGTTGATATAACAGGTGTTTTTACCTACTTGAAGAAAAATACGGTAGGATAAATAGCCGGTCATTTTCGGATCTACCAAGAATTTTAATGAGGGTTTAAATTAAATTTATATACATACATACAATATGAGCCATGCGTTTTGGTTCATCGGCCGGCAATAGAATAACAAAACAAGCACTATGATTCACGCCTGTTTACATGCTGGTATTTAGTTAGATGGTCTCTTTTCTTCACATTGCCTAAGTATGTGTTATATTATTTAACTGAACCTGTATACATTCTACTGAATTTAATAAATTTTAATATTTTTTTCGGGTTTTTTACAAAACATTTCTTGGCATAAGCAAAAATAAAGTTACAAATTTCCCGTTAGGAACTTGTTGCCTCCATACGAACCCTTTTTTAGGTCGTGTCTAGAGCCTCTTTTTACCTATTTTTGGTGTTTAGTGTGTCGTTAAAAATATTTTGCCAATTTCGGCACACTGTGAACAGCACTATAACAAAAAGTGAGGATATACAACAAAAACATCAAATTTAGTTTGTTTTAGGAAACTAAAAGTTTAGTAAAATATTTCCAAATATGCCATTTAATTTTAGGTCGGTCACCCTATAAAATGTCTTTAAGAACACCCTAATATCAACAGGATTAACCATTTACAATATCTAATGCGTCAGATGTGATAAACTTTCATGTTTTTAGTTTATTGCGCTAGGGTCAATAAATTCTCTTTTTGTAAAACACTTTTACGAGATAGATATGGACCGTGAAAATAGGGTAGGTCACTCGTATAAATAAAGCTATTATGTATGGCCTTTATACAGTGCTTTTCTTTAATGTCCTTTCCTTTTTTTTTTGAACAGATTAATTTAAAAATTAAACTTTGATATGAAATTATTTCATTATTACTATATTTAAGAGTAAAATTAACGGCTTGAAATTTCAAGTTGGCGGCTGGGCGCCATCATGTAAAAAAAATTATGAGAAGAGGGGTATTGTTGCACATCATTTTAAATCTATTCATGAGAACTTTATAACCCTAAAATATAAAGTCAATACCTTAACTTAGTATAAAATGACGGCACTTTAAAAATTGCCTAAATACCTGATTTGAAGGGCCATATTTCCGAAACTATCAAAGTGAGATGTACCCAAGACAACTAGAGTTTATAATTGTCTTTGGATGTACTAAATAATGGTATTTTCATAAAGGTCTTTTAAAGGTCTTTTTAATGGTGATATAGTATACAGGGTAGTTTATTTAAAATATATATATACTTTTTTCCTACCCTGTATATTATCACGAGTATCATCATTTAAAACACCTATTAAATAATACCACATTAAGTACATCTAACTTTTTAGTTTCGAAATATCGCCATTTAAATCAGGTATTTAAGTAATTTTTAAATTGCTGCAATTTTATATTAGGTAAAGGTACTGATTTTAAATTCTAGAGTTATAAAGTACTAGTCAGAAGCTTTAAAATGATGTGCCTTAAGACCCACCTTTCCTTTTAATTTTTTTTTCCGTAATGGCGTTCAGCCGCTATCTAGAAATTTTCATTTGTAAATTATAGTATAAATTATAAAACATAGTATTTAGGCAGCGATTTTATATTCCAAAGTTTAACTGTTTTAAACTGATCTGTTCAAAAAATAAAAAAAGGCGGGCATTAAAGAAATGCACTGTATGTGGACACATACATTTTATTAAAACGAATTATCTACTATAGTTGTTGCCCCTTTGTAATGCAATTATCTTTATTATACTGGGTGTCTTAGCCCTTATGTACTATAGAGCAATTTTAAATCATTATTACTATATCAGGGAATCTCAGAGACTCATGCTTAAAAAACTTAAACAAAAAATAAATATGAACAAAAAAATAAAATATTTATTTGTTTTACTTGTCCTTAAACCTAATTGCTGTGTTTTTATTACCCCAACATTTATGGAGATAGAAACAAACTTTAAATACAAAAGTTTTAATTTTTAAGATATAACCCAAGCTTGCATTTTTTAAATGTGACTCTAGTCTCTCTTGAGTATCTAGAAAAATTGCATTTTTTCTTGTCATTACAACAATATATTACACTTAATATTTTGCCTTGTTCAAAACAGATAAACCAACAAAGACATTTAAAAAAATTAATGGCCATGGATTATATCAATATTTAATTATCTTTTTAAGGGTATATTTTTAAAAACCCAATTTAACAAGAATACTAGAACATTTATTAACCAAAACAATAACAACCACAAAAAATCAGATTTATTTATTTCAGCAACTAAACAATTATCTTAAGTACTTAATAATTTTTTAAAATTGAATAAGAAGACCATACCAAATATTTACATCTAAATCGGCACTAGTTCAATTACAAGATGAGTCCAAAAATGCTCCGAATAGAATGGAACCCATTTGAGCACATTTTGTAATTAAACCCAAGCGTAAAAAATATTTAAATACTTGAGATAATTGTTAAGTTTCTATTAAAAATAAATCTATTTTCTGTGGTTGTTTTTGTTTTGAATAATAAATGTTTCAGTATTCTTGTTAAATTGGATTTTTTATATACATGGCCTTTAAAAAATAAATAAATATTTGTTTGTTTATTTATTTAGAACAATGCAAAATATTGAGTGCTTTTCATTTTTGAAATCGCTTTATAATATGCAATTTTTTGATATACCCACATACAGGGTGTCCCATTTAAAATGCAAGCTTGTGTTACATCTCAAAAATTAAAACATTTATATTTATCTAAGATGCGACACTGGATTTAACGTAGAAAGTTTTAAAACTTTTGTATTTAAAGTTTGTTTCTATCCTCATAAATGGCAGAGTACTAAGGCATAATAAAAACTAATCAAGTGAGCATAGATCCTAATGCGCCATTAAAATAGGCACTAAAAAAGTACATACCATGGTTTTTTTGTGTCTCTTACCATTTAGCCTATACCCTATAATCACCATTTAAAAAATTCACCCTGTACATACAGTGCGGTTTCTAAAAGTTCTCTCTCCCATAACTTTTAAATAGGACAAAATATCAAAGTCGGATAAAATTTGGGTACTAGGGGAAATCCTCGAAATAAAGGGTCGGGATTAAGCAATTAAGCAGGATCAAAAACTAATCCAACAACAATATTTTGAAGATTGGATTACAGTGGTTTAAGTCAAGCCAATTACACTTCACGAAATAAACGGGTTAATCCCACATCGAGTACGGATCAAGATTTTGCGTTTAACATTTCTTTAGTTTTTGGTTTAGGTGACAAAGATCTGGTCTTAAAATTGCTTGGTTAGGTTATTTTTTTGTTTTCAAAATTTTATTATGTTATAATTGAAATATAATTTTACCAAAACAAAAACCCAACATAAAGTTACTTAAAATAAAATTTCCATGGTTTCTTTATTTAACATTATTTAAAATTTTTTGTAAGAAATGTCAAATAATGAAATATGTCATAAGTCTGCGCAAAATATAGCATTCTTGAAATAAACAGGTTTAATTTAGGATTTAAAAATTAAGCTGCTGAATTTGTTATCCGAATAAAGCTTCCGAAATAGACAAAATAAATATCCCACGACTAGGATTTAGGGGTTTTATTCTTTGTAGGTAACTTGGCGTCTATCCAACTAGAGTTTTTTAATTTTTCTTTTCAATACGCCATAAAAATTTGCGATCATATGAAACGTATTATGGAGCACATATGGTAAACATCAGTTTGGTTATAAAATTTATTTTATATGTAAAACTGTTTTTGAAACCAAGAAGCTAGTTTAAGTCTGATTTTTAGTTTTTCCTAGAAAATGGAAATATTGGTACACGTTGAAAAACTGAAAAATATAATCCGTTAAACATTTTAATATTTCCTGGGCTAGTAATAAAATAAATTTTATGATGAGAACACCTTTAAAACCTTTTAGGGTGGTTTCTTTTGACCAGTCTACCACGAATATTTATACCGACATATCGTCGGTTTGAACGTAAAATTCACAAGTACATTTTGTTGAAATAATTGTTCGGACATTGTCTAGTTATTTAAAGTAAAAGTTTTTGTAAAAATAATTTATTAGGGACATTTATGACATTCATAGGTCTTTATTAAAGTTTATACATAAAAAAGATAGATTAAACTGTTTTCTTTCATCACAAATTTTGTATAAAATCGTTGCTTTTTCCTAAACCATAAAATGTTATTAGTGAGTACCTTTTAACCGACGATATATGATATCGGCGCTTTAACCCACCCTGTCAATGTTAAATGATTCTGGTGTCAGACTGGGTAAACGCGTCACTTTTTATGTAAGTATAAGTTTACGACAATGTTTTTACATGTTATTTTTAAATCTTGTGCCAAAAATTGTCGTCTGAGCCTTATGGTTTATTAAATGTAACCTTTACCGTTTTTGACAAAAGGTTCAAAAATACATATAAAACATTGTGGTAAACTTGTCTGACACAAAAAGCAACGCATTCGCCCAGTCCGACACTCGAAACATTTGACATTGGCAGGCTGGCCCCCCTAAAAAGATTTTAGAAGAGTTCTTATCATGAAGTTCATTTTATTACTGGCTCAGGGACTCTAAGACACGGGACTTACGGAATCCAGTAATTAGGCCTTATATAATTTTATGTGGGCTATTACAAAAATAAAAATAGGATTTTTTTACCTAACCTTAAACTAAATATTGACTTAAATAAAATGAATTTTGGGTAATAACAATTGCTAAATAATCAATTTTTGGTCTTTTAAGTTTACCGTTATGTAGACTTCATCCAACATTAAAAAAATATATTTGGTAAGGTTATAACAGATAATGAACATTTACAAAAATACATTTTTTAACCTAAAAATCGTTTTTTTTAATCTGACTTGGCGTGTACCCAAAAAATAACATCTAATAAATAAATCCGCAGAACCAATAAAGAACATATCTTATATTAAAATTGTGGTAATTTAAGTATTTCACCTTATAGTCCGGGAGATAGCAACGCGGGAAAACAAGGATTTTAGATATGTTTGATATGTTGTTTCTTTTCCTTTCTTTCGGGTAAATCTTCGGCTATCTGGCTGGCGGTAGCGGTTGTGTTGGTACCCGGCTGAGACCTTGACATTTGGAGGTTTCACTAATTTGTTAAAAAATGCAGACCTTGGTCATATATTTTCGTTCTAATTTTCATCGAAATATACATACATATATAATAATTAGGTTTCTTAAAAATGTAAGTAAAATGTAGAATGCGAACTAATAAACGTAACCACTACCGTCAGCCAGACTTCCCAGGCTCTATCTAGAAGAGAAAAACAACATATTATTAAATCAAGCTGACATAAAATTATTTTTCGAAAACATCGAATTTTACATACAAAACACCACATAAGATTTTATTGATTTTGCCATGCATTAAAATGGCATTTTTTAACGAAAACCGTTCGTCGTACTGAAAAATATTAAAAAATTAAATTAACTTTAAAATAAAAACGTATTCTAAAAATAATATGGATTCGAAGAAAAAGCTAGTGGTGTACAATTTTTTTCTCAAAAATTCAGGACAATTCTTGTTTGAAAGCAACTGGTATTTCTACATGTGTTAAATATAATGTAATGGTAAAAAGAAGTGTACCAAATTTGGTAGAAATATCTAAAGTGGTAGGAAAGTTATCACAAAAAGGCATTTTTTGATAACTGTCTCACAACTATAAGAAAATTCTTGTTTTCGGTTATTATCATCTTAAACGAATATTTAACCAAATTTAGAACAGTAATAACGAAGTTTTTAAAAATAAATAATTAATTATATTACTAATTATTTATTTAAACGATTACCTGAACAGGTTCTATTAGTTATTGAAACTTTTCTTATACAATATTTATAAAATAAGTATAATAAATACAGTATAAAAGTTTATGCAAAAAAAAGCTAATATTATTAACCATATTTTTTGGTCGGACAATATGAAAAAAGATATTATTTTATTTCTAATATTTATACCTAACTAAAATTCTAAAATTATCTATGTCGTAAGAAAATTTAATGATTAGGGAGAAATACCTAAGTAAAAAGATCCTTTTTATTTGCTTTGTTTTTATTTTACAAATGAGAAAAAAGTATCTGCCCATACCAGTTTATTATTATTACTATTATTATTTAATATTGCATGGCTTATACTAGATAAATAAGAACTTGGCTATTTACTTTCGCAAAACTTAAAAGTAAGTTAAGATGTTTAAATATAACTGTAACGGTAAGAAACTTAAATTTAAAGGAGAAGTAAAATAAAAAATTTTAGTACTTAGTACTTTTTTTACTTCTAATTTATAATTTTAATATTTCATAAAAGTCATTTCAATAAAAATACTTTATAAAAATATTATTAATTTTTAAATCATTTTATTTAGGGCCGTTAAATCGTAAAACAACATTTAATATTTCCTAAAGACATTGTTTAGCAATATTTAAAAAATAAATCAAATAAATATAAAATAAAAAAGCTACTATATTGTAAAAATGGTTTAAATATTCAGCTGGCATTTCAGGTCTTATAAAAACAAATTATTATACATATTTTTAATTTTATTTTTTAAAACCCATAATACTATGATTATCCAAAAATATCTTTATTTTAGCAGCACTATTTTAAAAACAGTATTTTTTTAACACCGTGATATTTCGATAATTTATTTTTATAATATTAATATCTATTGGGTGGTGGTTGCTACGTAACAACCCACATTTCCAATAATTTTAAATTGAAAAAACCTATAATTTTTAAAATTTTACTTTATAAAAAAATTAAAAAATAATAATAAAATTAAATTTTTTTGTACTTTCTTTTTTAATTAACCAATATTATGTCTCATATTAAAAATAGCAGATATAGTAATAAAACACATTTTAGTCGTCCATCATTTTAAATTCTGTTTACTGTCATTGTGAGACATTAATGTTCCCATTAATTATGTCCTAAATAGAAACCTAATTAAATGTTGCTGTTGTAACAAACTAACCCACAAAACGCTATCAAAGACTCTATTTTGTAGGTTATTTTTGGCCTAAACATTTAAAATTTTAAACTAATTTTTAATTATATTTAAGCTAAATTAAGTAATTCGGATACATCACACATTCAAAGAAAAGAATGTTGCCTTTTGGGGTAACATTTGAAAGAGAATGTGACTTTTCTTATTTCGTCAAAGTTTTTGTTTAAATTTTTTAAACTAATTTGTTTAAAATTGGCTATTTTTGTGATGTTTTGCTATTACAAAATTTAAAAATAAATATACAAATAAAAAAAAATAATTAACAACTATTGAAAAAATTTAAAAAAATTATATTGTTCACCAATGTATAAGCAAGTTTTACAAAAATATTTGTTTAAGGAAAACAATTGTACTTTACGAACTAAGCATTTTAAATAATAGGGTATTTTATTTCTAAATTTAATAACATAAATAAATAAACCATAAGGTATTCTTAGGGTGTTTTTTCTTTGTTAATAAATTGGCGTCAAAGTAAAGCCTTTATATAAAAAAATCCAAGCCATCAAAATTTATTTTTATGGAATATCGTTAAAAATATTATGAAAAAGCTAAAATTAAACCCAAAAAAGTTTAGGTTTATTTCCTATCAAATTTCTTTTAAAAAAAGGGCGTCATACCTGCACGAATTAAAACCTAATAAAATGTATGTCATATTCTTAAAAATTAGTAGATGTAAAATGTTTAATATATTATTTATATACCTATGCATACCTTAAAACATGTTTAAAAAAAAAAGGATAAAACCCTTTTTTTTGTGTTATTACATTACCCAGAGTTAGCAGGATTTTAGAAAATAAAAAAAAATATGTGTTCTCCTTAGAAACAATTACAAAGTTGTTTCTTTATTACGAATATAATCTTTATGGTTAAAATAAATAGTGTGTTTACAAGACATGCGGTAATAAAATATTTTATATTATAAGAAAAAAAATGTAGCTAGTTACTCGTTTTTAGGGCCTTTTGACTCTCTATTTAACATCGCTTCTTTTAAATCCATTAGGCATGTTTTATAGTATATTACATTACAAGGGTGGAAACTGACTTATTTCACACGAGTGGGAATATTGTTGCATGAGGCGTCAGCCGAGTGCGACAAACCCACGAGTGTAAGAAAGTGATTTTCACACAAGTAATGTACACTATTTTTCCTACGACCACAAGTTATTCACCAAAAACAATAAAAGTTGTTTGTATAATAAGAAAACAATTGAGAAACTTTGCATCACTAGGGTGATATATACTTTTCCTTACTGCGATATATTATACTGTTTAACAATATTTTTATATCAAAAATCACCTACCTAGTAGCTTTTAATCATTTTAGAATTAAAAAGGTCCTCATTTAAAAATATTGCGTGGCTTTTTCAAATCCCATTAACAGCCTGATAACTCCAAATTTATTTTAAATAACAATGACACCGATGACAACTTTATATTATATCTTTTGCAACACTAGTGTTGTAAAGTACTTTGCAACACTAGTGTGATATAAGGCATTTTCTATGTATGAAAACAGTTTGCTATTTACTATTTTCACATGTGGTCGTAGAAAAAATATTTTACAAACAGTGCAATTTTTGCAATGCAATTTGCTTTTAGATTAAAAGGCCTTTAAAAAGAGATGATACATTACAAACTTTTCTATTTGATAAAGGGAAGATAATTTTGCCTTCTGCCTTAGGTCGCACTTTTAAAAATACTGTAGCCGTTTTTTTTTTTAAGTATATACTATTTTATAGAATACGATTTTTTTAATACAAAATTGCCAATTTATTTAACTTACCGTTAAAACAATCAATATATGCAGCACGTCCTGGACTATGCGACATTTACTCACCTAAATACGAGTTTTACGGGCCATTTTCCCGGTGAAAATTCGCTATCGACGTCTAATGGGCTTAGGTTCGTGTTGCGAATCCAAACGGCAATATTATACCCAAAAAGGCGTTAAATAATGACGAAGTTCGGTAAAATTTTATGATTACTAAATTACGACAACGTCTGTCTGGCAAGTACAAACCTTGTCAGAGGTTCTTTTTATAATATTAAAAACATTTGTTGTTTACATTTTTTAAAAATGACGGTGATTCTAGAACCAGAACAAATTAAAATTGTATTATTTTTTTAATTAAAAAAAAGGTTTTTTTGATGAGACTAAATTTGTCAGTGAATTAAATTATTTGTTGAAATAGGCTAATGGTAAATTATTAAAACAACGTCAATGTGGCCATTAACATTAAAAAAGTTAAAGAAAAAAACGGTTAACTTAAAAACTAAAACTAAACTTAAAATAATTAAAATGAAGTGGTAAATTTGTTTTTAATGGAACACCCTCTATATTATATAACCATTATACAAGTCCTAAAAAAGCTTTAAAAACTACCGCACTTAACTATCTTAAATAGTCTCGGAAAATATGGCCACGTAAATCTTAAAAATAGTAGATATAGTTCCACTACGGTACCTTAAGCTGCTTACATGCAGAAAGAATCGGAATACAACTGTAAAATTCTTTTAATTTGAATGATTTATTTTATCTTATGACCTCTTTAAGATTTAAATAGGCCAGTTGTATGTAGGAAATTTGACAGTTTTATTCCGCATTTCGGAACATGGGACGCCGGCGTTAGACCTGTAGATATATTAGAAATTATATTATATCCGCCAGTCTTCAGATTTTAATGGACATATTTTCGAAATTATTAAACGTAGGTATAATAAATATGATGTTTTCTTAAAGCTTCTTTAAAGATCCTTTTAATGGTGACATAATATACACGGTTTTTATTTAAAAAAAACTTTACATTTTTCTTAATTTTCGTATTCATTCGTTTCTTCTGGTTTGCTTAAAATATACAGGGTGTAACTAAATAAGTGTAAAACATTTAAGGAGGTGATTCCTCATTGAAAAATATGAAAAAAGTTCCTATAAACATGGGTCCGAAAATGCATACTTTCCAAGATACAGGGTGTTAAACTTTTTAAATAAAATAGGTTTTTTGTAATTATCTTGAATACCCTGTAACCGATTTTCTTGAAATTTTTCAGTGTTATTTCTAGTAATAAGGGTCAAAGTTAGGCATAATTAAATTAAAATTATTAAGTCCAGTGGCGTCTCACGGGACATCTTATCGAAAATAATTGTAAAAAAATGTACGCCACTGACTTTTATTATTTTACGAACAACTACAGAGATACATCGTCATAAATGCGAACTGGATTTATTGTTATTTTGTAGTTAGTACCTGCATTAAACGATTAAAGGGTAATAAACAAAACTAATTTATTAATAACAAAACACACAACATGTAGAAATCATAGTAAATGTTCAATATGTCTACCTTCAGACATTACGCATGCGTCTAGACGTCGGCGCATTGAGCCACGTATTCGCTCAAATAGTCCTGGAGTCTCTCTGATTACCCTGCACGCATCAATGATGCGGTTTCTTAAGTCCTCTACATCGCGAACAGGAGTACGATAAACCAAATGCTGTAAATGGCCCCAAATAGAGAAATCGAGAGGATTGAGATCCGGGGATCGAGCGGGCCAGTTCTGTGGTCCTCCTCGACCTATCCACTGATTTGCATATGTTTCAGTTAAATGCTGACGTGCTACTTGACTAAAATGGGCGGGAGCCCCATCATGCATAAAAAACACATCCCTTCTGACGCCCAAAGGAACTTCCTCCAGCAGTACTGGATGCACTTCTCTTAAAAATTGAACGTATGCCTCACCATTTAATCGAGGAGGTAGAAAATGAGGCCCAATTAAATAATCCCCAATAACTCCGAGCCACACGTTAAGAGAAAACTGTTCTTGATGGTTAGTTTCGACAATAGCGTGAGGGTTTTCATCAGCCCATATGTGGTAATTATGAAAATTAATAATCTTGTCCCGAGAAAAACTACATTCGTCTGTGAATTCTATCGTCTTCAGAAACTCACAATTTCTTCTAATCATTACCAGCATCCAATTGCAAAATTCAAGACGGTTCGGAAAGTCTCGCGGTAACAGTGCCTGTACTCGTTGCAGATGGTAAGGGTATAAGAGTTGTTCCTTTAAAATTCGAAATACCGTCATATGATCAACATTTAGCTGGAAAGCAATCTTTCTAGTACTGGTAGTAGGTTGTTCTTCAATCAAATTAAGTACTGCTTCCTCAAGCTGTGGTGTTCGTATTTCTCGATGGCGACCACAATCCTGCGTTCTTTTGTCGAATGAACCATATTCTCGTAATCGTTGATGAAGTCGAGCAAATATTCTATGTGAAGGATGCTGCCGTTGAGGATACATTTCAGCATATCTTCTAGAAGCTTCTAACCCATTCCCCTGCGACAGACCGTAAACGTAATGCATATCAGCCATTTCCTCATTTGTGTATGCCATTTTAATAACAAGTCAATTATTAAAGTAACAAATTAAGAACAGAGCAACAACACACAATTAGTATTAATTCAATTTCGAAAAATCAAAAAATGACAGCGTCATACCAATTTAATTGTCACTATCGCTAATAGCGACCTACTAGATAGATTAGTTTCGTATTTTCGCATTTATGACGATGTATCTCTGTAGTTGTTCGTAAAATAATTTTTTGCTGCGAACTGGTTTATTTTGGGCAAAAAAACAAGAGACATTTTTGTTTAGAATGAAACAGGCTATCGGAAATAAATTTTTAAATGGTAAACAAATAATAAGACAAAAGTTACATTGGAAATAAATTTTAGGGGTTGAAAATAAAGTTCCTATAAACATAGGTCCGAAAATGCATAGTTTCTAAGATACAGGGTGTCCAACATTTAGGTTCAACATTCACCTTCTTTAATCTTCAGTTGACCTTCACTTTTTAATGTCATTAGATAGTCCTTAAAAAGTTAAGATAGGAAAGTAAAATTAATTTTGCTCTATCTTTAACTGTTTTTGCTCAGTAAATCGTCAAAATTCAAAAATTCCGTCCCAAGAAACATGCAATAAAGTGGTTTTTATTTTTTTCTCGAAAACGAAGCAAGATACAAAAAAATTTCAAGAGATAAAAAGTTGTATTTTCAGTTGCTTATTCTAAAAAAATAAATAAAAAGTTACAAAAAGTCAGTGGCGTACATTTTTTTACAATTATTTTCGATAAGATGTCCCGTGAGACGCCACTGGACTTAATAATTTTAATTTAATTATGCCTAACTTTGGCCCTTATTACTAGAAATAAGACTGAAAAATTTCAAGAAAATCGGTTACTAGGGTATTCAAGATAATTACAAAAAACCTATTTTATTTAAAAAGTTTAACACCCTGTATCTTGGAAAGTATGCATTTTCGGTACCCATGTTTATAGGAACTTTTTTCATATTTTTAAATGAGGAATCACCTCCTTAAATGTTTTACACTTATTTAGGCCTTGGTGTGGTATGCGTGACCAAACCTTCAATTAAACCTGTGTTACCTTATTTGTAAAGGTTTTCTTTACGATCAGGTGTTATGTAAAGCGTGAAATAATTGACTCATATTACTGCAGTTTGATTAAATACAAAACTTTTGCACCGCATTCTACTATATTTTTCCAAAAAAGTACGGCCACGGGCTCGTTGCGGTCATGTGAGGCTCGACCTTAAAGGTAACCATAAAAATAACCATTATTCGCCACTAATGTTTCTTTAAATACGTGACGGCTGTTCCTTTACGCTTTAATTAAGGGTAATTCTGGACAGGATAACATAATCCCTGATGATGGAGACTCTTAAACAGCACCTTAACCAATATTTTTGACAAAAAAATAAATGACATTGGTTTCTGAGCGGTTTTATATTTTGTTAATTAAAAAATAAAGATTACCCTTTTTTAAAAAAATTGTTGTTTCGTTGCTCTATGAAAAAAACATAGAATTTTCGTTTAAACTAGGGTAACAAAAAAAAAAGTGTATACAACATATAGTTATAACGTAGAAGAATTAAACCTAACTTAGTGATTTTACCATTTTTAAGTACCACCTTTTAAGTTAAATACCCTGTATCTTGAAAATAATACTGTAATTAAAAATTTACTAAAGACCCTGTATAATAGATATTATTGTTTAACTGTTATCAAGCAGGCTTAGGGTTTATTACAAAAATATTATTTTGAACTGACAATATTACCAAATTTAGTGCAACAAAATTCAAAAATTACGTTACTACAAAAAATTTGCTTAATTTTAAGCCTAATATAAAATAAAATACCTTTGGTATAGCTATAATTAGGTTAAAGGTTAAATTAGGTTATATAAACGAAATTATAACGCTAATCGTAATATTTATAACAAACTCTTATAATAAGCATATAACCGGTTTATACAGGATGTTCATTTAAAAACTTACCAACAAGTTATTTATTTGAAAATGAGATAGATTTGACACAATTGCCGAAAGACGTCAAGATATTTAAGAAGGAGAAACGTTTTTTACGAAAAATTGGACGGTGCGCCTTCGACCACTTAACCACCAGGATCCCCACCTCAAAATTCTTATCTAAGAAAGGGGGTCAAGTGATGAGTCACATTATTTCAAAGCTGCTTGACGAGTACTTTATAACCCTAAAATTTAATGTCAATATCTTAACCTACTACAAAATGGCGGTACTAAAATTAGCGAAATACCTAATTGGGATGGCCATGTTTCCAAAACTAATAAAGTAAGATGTACTTAATGGGGTATTTTTTTATACCTTTTTATTAGTAATATATTATAAAAGATCCTTTATTAAAAAATATACACTTTTATCCTACCCTGTACATTAAAACTAGTATTACTAAAATCAATGTTCTAAAAGCTTTAAAAAATGTTAGGTACATCTAACTTTATTAGTTTCGAAATACAGCCATCCCAATCAGGTTTTTGGGTAATTTTTTGGGTACTGCTATTTTGTAGTAGGTAAAAATAATGACTTTATATTTAAGCGTTTTAAAGTGCTCGTCAGGAGCTTTAAAATGATGTATCACTCGACCTCTTTTCTCCTTAGAAAGGGAGGTAGCCTCGGAAATTGAAGGGATGCTGTCCAATTTTTTGTAAGAAACGTTTTCTTAATAAATATCTTGACGTGTTTCGTTAATTTTTTCTTTTGCAGATAACTTGGGTGGTAAGTTTTTAAATGAACAACCTGTATTATTTATTATTTTATTTTATTTATGTTTTTATTGTACAATTATTAAAGAAAATTATTATTTTTTAAATTGTATGCATAATGTAAATATATTAAAAGATTTAAGTTACCGCTGGCTTTTCTTGTTTAAGCTTTTCTGACGCCATATAGATATTTTCAATAAGAAATGCAGAAGACGTCCCTTCTGATTTTAAAGAAAGGCCAAATTAGAATTTAGCTAAAATATATGAAAATGTGAAATATGAAACTTATACTTTAATCAATTACACAATAGCTCTAGCGTCTGGATTAAAATATTCTTAAAATATATGTATTATTTTGCTCTTAACTATATTTTTACCAAACAAGCAAAATAAAAAAGGTTAGGGAAACGTACGGAATTGTCCCCAGAAAACTGTTTTGTTTTTATTATTTTCTTAACCGTAAAACTTAATTAATGACCTTGTCAAAGAAATTTGCGTTTAAAATGGGATAACGGTATTCTAAAACTTAAATATATTATTAACTATTAAAAATAATTTTATTCACTTATTAATTCATTGGTGATCAATAAAAAAATCTTTATTAAACAGTTATAAATCGGGTACAATAATATAGAATCGTGAAAGAAAAAATAGGTCATCGAGGATTAAAACTAAAAAACTTTTAAAATGGAACACCCTGTATATCGGGTGTTTCTCACAGGTGGTTTCCCTTTAACTTTTTACCTTTTCAGACAAAAAATTAAATTTAAAATGTCGTTATTTAACATAGTTGTGGATTGGTTAATGTATTTGCTTTTTTATAATTTTCGCTTTAACCTGGAATGACTGCTACTTTTAAATTTTAAATGGCCGTGGCCATACCACCGATATATTTTATCTTATTTGGATAGAATATGGCATTCTGAATACAATGGCACCGTTATATGTAATTTTTTGATACACCTGCTGTCAAAAATTTGTTTTTTTAAAGTTCCAATCTAGCGGGTTTAAACGTGTTTATTTTATGGCTAGGAAAAAAATGAATTTAATATTTTTTTTTTTGTGACGGGAAAAACTTTGACGTTGTATCTTTGTTAACAGGTACTAAAATGTGATTTGATGTGATTTTTATTTTGGGTGGGAATCCCGTGGAAAAAAGTGAGTACTTTTTTCCGAACTTACATACACGTTAATAAAGGTAAATATTTAATTTTAGAATAATTTATTTACAGAACTTACATTTACCCTATACTAGGAGTCCAGTCAGATATTTTTAATCTTTATAATATTCCAAATAACTACTAAAGGATCACTTTTAGTTTCAATACGTTAAAATACAAAATTACATTGACAAATTCTGAATGGGTTTCCATAGTTCCGCAAGGTGTAATTGTGTTTTAAATAAACCAGTCGACCAGTTTGAAACTTCAAATTTTACATGATTAATTTTCTAACTAAAATAAAATGCTTTTTTAATAATAAGGCGTCGTTTTTTTCATCGCCTAAAAATGTGTATTATACAAGAAAAATTTTTTTGATTTTAGCTCTCGGTTTATTGCTTCCCTCCGCTTTAACAAAACCTCAAGTTAAAATCTAGAACTTTTTTCCTTGTATAATAAATACCTATTGTTTGATCTTAACGACTTTTCATGTCGGAGAAATAGTTTTCAAATCCTATTTATGGTCATACCTCCTTTTTCAAATAGAACGAGGGTGGCCCGTTAGCGTATCTAAAGAGCGCGATCTTTCGAATAAATTAGTAGGTACCACATAAGCAGTATTATAAAAATGTTTTATCAAAAAGCATGTAATAAAATTATTCTTAACCAAATATTATACTACATGATAAATCGATTTATGAAAACATTATAAATTTATTAAGTGTTTTGTAGAAAAGTCTTACTTAAAGTACCGCCTATGTAGTTTCATAGTCGTAAAAAACAACAGATGATAATTTCATTTTTGCCTTGCTTATAACTAAAAATAAACAATTTTAGGTTTTATTTTAAGGCACTATAGATAAGAATTTATAAAGTTGCAATTTTGACGGCAGAAGTTGTCAAAAAATGAGCGCCTAAAATGTCATTGTATTTAGAATGTCTTATTCTATCGAAATAAGATCAAATGTACTCGGTAGTGCCATTTTAAATTTGAAAGTAAGAGTCATTTTGCTTTAAACCGGTAGTTACGGGTGAAACGTTAACCAGTACACAATAATGTCGAATAACGATATCCACATTTGATTTTTCTGTCGTAAAAAGGTAAAAAGTTGTATGGAGAAACCACTATGTAAAAAACACCCGTTATAATGTAACCATTAGAAATGTATTTTAAAAGCTTCACCTAAATACCACATTTAATATATCAACCTTTAATACTTTTGGAAATATCATTATTTAAATCTGATAAATAGCATATTGAATTTTCAATATATTTACAGTCAAGCTTAGTGCTGTTGGTACAGTGCGTCTAATCTAACCGTCCACAATTTAAATGGGTATAACTTTTTTATTTCCTAACCAAAAATGATTCAAGAACCAACGTGTACAGTAAATCATCAAGTTTTTTTCTGGTAAAAGATTACACAGAATAATTTTATTAAGAATATATTGACCTAACCTAATTTTTTAAATGGGACACCCCTACATTATACCCACCATTTAAAGGTATTTTAAAGAGCTTTACAAAAATACTTACACTTGATATATTATCTTTATTGGTTCGAAATATGACCATTTAAATCTGACGAATAATAGATAAAATTTCTATTATATCTACAGTCTGAGCTTAGTCCTGTAGGTAGGTATAGTTTTTAACATCCCACGAGGGCGTATGCCTAAATACCAGAGTACTGTGGGTGTCGGGTTATTAGATGTTTAACCCATCGTTCCCCTGTTCCGCTCAAACGTTGTCCAAGCACTGAAACATGCAGATTATGCATTTCACAGGAACCTTTTAGACTATGCGCTAATGCCACTACGAACGTTATATTTAAATAACTACTACCCAAATATGCCTTACGCTGGGAATCGAAACAGACGCGGCGGCTTCTGGCTTCGCGCCACGACAAAATAGTGAAAATACATATAATATTATTCGGACTTAAATGGTCAGTATTTCTAAAACTAATAAAGGATAGATATATCAAATGTAGTTATTTTGTAAAGCTCTTTATAGACCCTTTTCATGGTGGTTTCTATGTACAGGATGTCCATTTAAAAAATGTAAGTTATGTCAATATATTCTGTTAATAAAATTGTTTTGTGTAATCTTTATAACAGGAAAAAACTTTATAATTTACTAAAGTTGTTTTAAATTATTTTTAGTTAGTTAAGAAATAAAAAGTTATAGACAGTTAAAATATTGACAAGTTAGATTGGGCTCACTGTACCTAGCTATAATGAAAATTATATATAGTATTTTTATAATTAAGTGGTCATATTTTATAAACTATTTAATATGAACATAATAATTGTGGTAATTTTGTAAAGCTTTTTAGAGGACTTGTTGTACGGTGACAATATACAGGGTGTTTTATTTTTAAAAAAGTTTAACTTTTTATTTTTATTTACTTATTTTTTTAAGGTTAATGTGTTGTTTCTTTTGGTATGCTTAAATGATAAAAGATGGAAAACTATAAAGCTTGTATAAAAGAAGATTGTTTTATTCTTTTTCGTTATTGTTGTAAGTAAATAAATGAAAACTATGTACAAGATTTCTACATAGATAACATTTTTTTGTTTTTGTTGACTTTATTTTGACAATATTTAACGGGCGGCCTACAAAACGTGTTCATTAAAACTCAGAAACAAAGAAAACAAATATCAGCTTTATGTTTCAGTTTTGGTAATTGATTAAAACAATAAAACTGAAAAGTTCTTTACATTTGAACAACCGTGCTATTAGGTTTCCATGTTTTGCTTCTAGTTGCAATAAATGCAATTGTATGCAAGTTGCAATTTTCTCTGTCAACAATATTATGTTTTTGTTATTATTATTTAATTAATTGGACGTGTTTCTAATAAAAAGAGTTATTAAAAACAAAATAATCTTTACTTTTACTTACTTTAATATTTTTGTTATAGAAAAATATATTTTTAGGAAATTACCAAATAAGTACTAAAGTGGTAATTACAGAATACATTAGTCCCCAAATATTTATTATTTACCAAGCGACTGGTACGCTTTAGTGAGCTTTTAATTGTTTTGCTAAAATAGCATTAACCAGAAAAAATAAATTCAATAAGGGTATTACAGACCATAATGCGTAATAACAAATACCAATGTGTTTAAGCTTTTCTTTTGTAACTTTTTTACAAAAAAATAACATTTTAGTAAAAAAATAACTTAAAATATTTGAGAAGTGTTCTTTTTTAAAAGGGATATGTCCACATTTTGTCAAAAAGTGTTTTACTTCAATTTAAAAATATTTGTTATATTTCCAATAAAATTTATATTTTCTAATTATTTTCAAATGATGAGTTTTGTTAAAAATCAATATGAAAGTATAAAAAGCCAGATTTCTCCAAGGTCAGGCTCACAAGAAATTTCTACAGAAAACCCACAAGCTAGCATTGAAGCAAAAACTACTACAATAAAACAATTTTAGAAGCCAAAGACTCATTTGACAATCGCATAAAAAACAAATTTCCTTTTTGCTCAAATGACATCAACCTTTGACCTTCTCGTAAACCATCCAATTTCAGCTATTGCTCCAGTTCCTAATAAAATGCCCGATAATATTTTTAAAGTAAAACGTATCCTTCCTTTTTTAACATCAAGAAATCATCTCGGCTGGATGTCATACCAGCAGTCGTCCTAAAAAATGTGCACCCATTTTAATCGGCTGTGTCAAATTTCTTACGATACAGGTATTTTTCCGGAGAGCCGGAAAGCTGCACATGTTCGACCTATTCCAAAGAAAGGATATAAATCTCTTTTAACTAACTAGAGACCAATTTTACTGCTTTTAGTTATTTGTAAAGTAATGGAGAAATTCATTAATTTACAAATCCTTAAGTATTTAGAAAAACGCAAAATTTTGCATGACAGGCAGCATGTCTGGCGACACAAAAGATCCAGAGCAGATCTTCTTTTCTTCGTATATCACACTGCTGGAATAAGTCTTTTGCGTTTCTAGGGTGAGTCCCAGATCGTTGCTCCTGATATGTCCAAAACTATTGACCAGGTCTGGCATGCCGCGCTCCTTTGTACAGTTCCCTCCCTATGGTTTTCAACTAAACTCTGTACTTGGCTCTCCAGTTATCTTTCTGATCGACGTATATTAGGTATTGTGAATTGCCGCTCTTCAAGCTTTCACCAAGTAAATACTGGTGTGCTTTAGGGCTCAGTACTGGCACCAACATTGTTGCTTCTTCACATCAACGACCTTCTCTCGTCCACAGCTAATTTAATCATAGTTTTGCCGCGATAGTACCCTAATTTAATATTGGATTGGGGCGCCAAAATCTCGTCCATTTTAATGCATCCAAAACCGAATCATTTTTTTGTCGCAAACAGAGGCATCAAATACTCATCCTTTACTTATAAGCGGAAAAGGTCTGCAGAGCAAAGACACCTTAAATCTTGTGGCCGTCAAATTTAAAAAAATACCTTACCTGGTATACCTTACATTGTGTTTATAGCCACGGCAGATTCATAAAACTTAGATTTCTCTTTCGAGCCAAAAAGTATTTTTCCCCTCCTTATTTTTACACTTTGTATGTGTCCCAAATCCAACCTCCCTTGGAATATTGTTCTTATATCTGGGGCATGACATCCCCCCCAACTATTAGCATTCTTAATTCCATTCAAAGAAGAGCTGTTCGCCTTATTAATGATCTTTCACTTACAGAAAGGCTTTCCTCTCTATGCCCATCGTCGGGCTGTGGGGATCTATCGCAAATTCAACAAACTTATTCCTCGCTTAAGACACCCACGCTACGTTAGTATTTAGGCTTTTAGCCTTTGTGGATTGTCCAAAGATAAAAAAAAGTCTATTAAAATAAGATATGCCCCTCTGCCTAAAATTACTTTTATAATAATTAAAATCAAAAAATTTAATTATAACATCTTACGGTATATAACTAGTTTTTATTAAAGCAGAGATATCAACTAATTAATTTTCCCTTGTGTATTTTAATTTCGATAACTATAATAATTGTATTGCTTCAATAGAACATAACTAAACTAATATCTTCACTCCAGTGGCGCAACTAGCTCCTGGTTTTAGGGGCTACTTTAAATGTTTAATAATTTGCCCCTTTTAATTGCGCATTTGACTTGGACTCTTGAGAGTCATTTACCTGATCAACGCTTTTTGTTTTCAGGGGCTACCTATCGTTATTAACAAAAAAAATTAATTAAATTTAAAACAGTTGACATCATAAAAAACGTAATACCAACTCATAATAATACTGTACAAGTTCCAAAAAAAAAAAAGAAAATTATTGAAAAATATAATTTTATGTCTACAAGGTGTTATATTTTAATACATATAAAATTTTAGTTTTTATAAATTTTATTGTCAAACGTGTTTTGTTTTTCTTAAAATATTACTTACTGATCAAGATCCTTCTTAAATATAAATAAACAATTTTTATTTGTTTAACTTTTGTTTTGGAAATCTTTTAAAATTATTGTCTTGGTTAAGCAAATTATTCGGTTTGAAATAATTATTTAAACATTGTCTTTTACACTGCCCTTTCGATATTATTATTAAAACAATATTGTGATGTAAGTTTTTATTACAGCACTATTTTTTTCTCGTGGGGGCTTTTACCATATTAAAATATTTCTTTATGAACCTGGATCCGGTTTTACTATCCAAATTATTTCAGCATTTAACGATTGTACTACAGGAACTGTTGTGGTATTTGCAAGATAAACCAAACCACCAACCAAATTTAACTGAACTAGTACTTTTACTTAACTTCACTTGAAACTACTAATTTTCCTCTACCTTTAATTTTTATTATTTTTTTATTATTTTTTTGTGTTAACTTGTGTATATCGTATTAGTCATTTGTAAAGCTATATCGGCTAGTAATGCAATAACAAATCAAGCACTATTAGTCACTTACCTAGTTCGAAATGTCTCCTTTCCACACTATCTCCTATGAACGACTTCATTTAGCTGACTCTGTATGTACGAACTTAAACTCGTGTTTTGGTGATCAAACATTTACACTAATTTATGACCTATAAATTGTTGTCCTTTTACCATGCAGGTTCAAGGTTTAACCTTAAAATTATTTGTTTTGTTTTTTGAAATATCAAAATATTGATTTTTTTAAATATTTATACCCCTTTTACATGATGTTTACATAATAATATACGCCTCTTTAAAAGCGTTGACCCACAATGCTTTTAGATGCGAGACATATTTGTTTTTTAATTCATAAATGTTTTTACCGATATACTATAGTTCCATAATATGGCTTGATTCTACATATTATCCTAATTATATTTAATGTAAGTAATCTCAACTTTTACACAAGCTTTCTTTAGAAATAGTAAAAAATAGTATTAACCAAGATTTTTTTTAATCGGATTTAAATATGCAAAAAGCCTTATTTTTATTAGAGGAATTGGTAATATTTAGTCATTTTCCATATTCCTCATGTTAAATATAGTTGTTAGGGTATTTAAACAAATTTAAACTTTAGACTTGGTAAGCAGAATATAAATGCAATTTGGTCATCAACGTCTTTTGTTAAAGGAACTGACGTACATTTTTAAGTTTATCCTAACCACAGTAATAGGCCTAAGATGTGGCTTTTTCACAATATGAATTCAGTTGGTTAACGAACTGTTTGTCAATTTGTTAAATTAATGGAAAGTAATGTGCGGTCAAGCGATTTCCAAGACCTAATCCATGTTTAAAGCATTAAATTTAGTTTACCTGACGTACCCCTAGCTCCGTTTACAGATCCCTTAGATCGAAGGTAATTTATTTACTACCAAAGTAAATTTTCTGGTAAAATAAATTTATTTCTTTCAAAAATATTGGAGTACAAAGGAGAAGCCAAAGTTACATTTTTAATATTAATAAGTATTAAGACCAGCACACAAAAATTAAGTTTGATATGCACCGGACGCGACCATTCTGCAGGTTTGTTTTTCGACCCTCTAAATAGGAATATTAAGTCAGTTTACCCCCTTTTTATTTTTTAAACTGATTCATTTATAAAATTAAAACTTTGGGAGATAAAATTGATTCATAAATATTAGATTTTAAAGGACAATTGACAGATAAGAATTTTGATACGACTGCTGGGCACCATCTTGATAAAAAAAATTAATGAAAAAAATGGTCTGGTGACACATTAATTTACAGCTCCTAACGAGTACTTTAATATCATTAAAATATAAAGCCAGTCCCTTTCTCTATTACAATATGGCGGTACTTGAAAAGTTACCTAAATACCTAATTTGGATGGCAATATTTCAGAAAGAAAGAAACTAATAAAGTTAGATGTACCTAATGTGGTATTTTCTTAAATATCTTTTAAAGGTCTTTTAAATGATTATACTGTTAATAATATATAGGTTAGGAAAAAAGTATATATTTTTTACTTAAGCACCCTGTATAATATACCACTATTTAAAAATCTTTAGAAAAATACCACATTAGGAATTCAAAGCATTATTTTGACTTTACAAATTATTCCGGCAACCAAAAATCTATATTTAAAACGAAATTTGTATCACTGCATAAACTACTTATAAAAATACAATAATGAGAAAACCCCGTCATTAATCATCATACCAACACGTGTATACTACTTTTCTTGCTTTAATGACTGCCTAAAGTGGACGAGAAATACAGGGTGTTACGTAATCTTTTTAAGAAAATTTAAGGGTAGATGCTACATCGAAAATATTAAAAAATGCATATAATTATGGGTCCGCAAATTTTTCGTTCTCAAGATACAGGGTGTGATTTTTTTTGTAATGAAGCACCTTGTATAATATACCATTATTAAAAAGTTCTTTTGGAAAATACCACATTGGAAAATCAAAGCATTATTTTGTCTTTACAAATTATTCCGGCAACCAAAAATCTACTTGTAAAGCCGGAATTTGTGTCACTGTAAAAACTACCTATAAAAAAAAATAAAAAACTTTATTATTAATTATGATAATCACCATAAAAGCACGTGCATGTGTATACAGTGCTTGTCTAAATTCAGGACCCCCTCCTAACTTTTGAATTGTTTGGTATTTTTTATAAAAATTTAAGGACTTGAATGAAATAACATAAACCAAATGTTGGACAGAAAATGACAGATATATATGTCAAACTGACAGCTGGGCACCATTTTGAAAAGAAAAATTAAATGAAAAGGGTGGTACGTCATTTTAAAGCTCCTGATTAATACTTTATAATCTTAGCGTACTTTAAAAATTAACTAAATACCTCATTTAGATGGCCGTATTTCCAAATCAAATAAAGTTAGATATACAATATGGTATTTTTTTAAAGCTTTTTAATAATTTATTTAATGGTAATATTGGTGATACTATACGGGGTAGGATAAAAAGTATAGATTTTTTTGTTGACGCACCCTGTATATTATATCACCATTAAAAAGATATCCAAAAACCTCTAAAAAAATATCATCTTGGGCATGTCCACCTTTATTAGTTTTGGAAATATGGTCGTCCAAATCAGGTATTCAGAAATTTTTAAAGTACCGCCATTTTTTGAAAGGCGGTGAAGGTATTAACTTTATATTCTGGGGTTATAAAAAACTTGTCAGGAACTTTAAAACGATGTGCCACAAGACCCCTTTACATTTAATTTTTCTCTTTAAAATGGCATCCAGCTGTCAGTTTGACGTTTATATATGTCATTTCTTGTACTTGTAACTTGTCTAAAATTTTGTTTATGATATCTTACTAAGGTGTTCAAATTTTTATAAATAATTACAAGTGAGACAGAACTGATAAACGCGGTGCTTTTTTTTAGCTGAATCGTAGTCTACTACTTTCTTGCTTTAAGTCGGCGAAAAATACAGGATGTTACATATTGTTTTAAGGAAAATTTAAGAATAGATTCTACATTCAAAAATATAAAAACAAAAACATATAAATTTGGTTCCGCAAATTTTTCGTTCTCAAAATACAGGATGTTAAACTTTAAAAAGAATAAAAATTTTAAAAACACTTATTCTAGTTAAAATTGTAAGATTGGCTATTATCCTTTTATAAACAAATATTTATTATTTTGTTACATAATTGCTAATAAAAAATTAGAAAACCTCATTTTTAAAAGAAAAAGTTTCCAAGAAGCTTCTTTGATGACCTAAAGATATGCAAAAAGGTTTTTTTTTTCTTTAACTAACTATATACAAAAAACAAAATGAAAGGACATAGTCAGTGGCGTACGTTTTTTTTGTTAAAATGATTATTCCTTTAGTTGCCGTTCGAGATGCGCATGGATTTATTAACTGTAATAAAGTTAGTGATGATTTTGTTCTTAATGTAATAAAAAACATTGCCATAATAAAACAAAATTGGGTAAAGGATATTAAGAATGTAAAAAAAAACATTTTTGTACTGTTTTTAGAAACAAAAATTTAATGCAAAAATAATGTAAAAAACGTAGAAAAACGGGGTTTAAAAGGTAAAAATCAAATATTGTGTGACACTTAAGCTTTAAATCAAGAACTGTATGTGCAAAAAGAAGGGGAATATAGAGAAAATAAGCTTAGTTCAAATTTGAACTTTGATGATGAATATCTCGAGAACGAAACGTTTCCGCCAAAAAATCTGTCAGATTCGTGATCAGCGCCCAAGAAAACCCTCGTATAGGTACCAAATTTCGCGTTAAAATCGGAGTTGCCCTAAAAAATTACCTAAATTTTATACACCAAATTAATCCTTCCATCTTTTACTGCAGCAAATTTATCAATTATATCTTTATAAAATGGTTGAGTTTTTATTAGTTCCTGTAGAAGTTCCTTTTAAATTGAAATATTGGCCAAAGATCAAAGTCTATCTTGGGATATAGTGTTTCTTAAGAAAGTTTTTAAACGCTTAAGACAAGAACAAATTATTTTAATATTATAATCTTTCCTTAAATTTTATTAACAACAATAACTGCAATACCCTGTATAGTTAGGTAAATATTTATAACAAAAAATATATGCATGGGCGCTGGCAAAATGACATCGAGGGGGAAGCAAAAAAATGTTAACGTTGAGGAGCAAGAGAAAACATTTTGAAAAGCAAAAAAACAGAATGTCCTCATCTAATCAAAAAAACTTTCGGCCAACATTTTCACGCACTGGATCCAAAAAATTTTAAACAGCAGAAAAAAGGTATTAAAACAGTTTTTTCATTATACAATTATCTGGAAAGCTTATGAAAAATGCTTTTTGTTGGTCATAAAAAATTGGGATAAAATGGAATACTACCCTTAAATTTTAGAAAAATTATACGTTTTTATTGATAAAAAATACCTAAAATGTCCAATTAAATTAATAAAAAACTAATTAAAATTTAATAATGAATTAAAATAATAATTTCTAATCCGTTCCCCTAAAAAATCTGTTTAGTTTTGATTAATTCTTTTTGTCTAGAAAAAAGTAATAATCACTGGTTTTTTGTTTAGAGCTTGTGCAACATAACTAACCCGAACTTCTTTTGAGGGCGGGTTAGCTCTGCAGAAAGTATTATTTTCATTTATTTTTAATTTTTAAATAATTTTACAATAATTTAATTGGACATTTTCTGGTATTCTTTATGCATAAGAAAGTATAATTTTTCTAAAATTTAAGGGTAGTATTTGATTTTACCCAACTTTTTTATGGTCAACAAAAAGCATTTTTTCATAAGCTTTCCAGAAAGGTGCCAGAAGAGGAGTGTTGCCATTTAAGATTTTTAAGTGACTGAGGGTGCAGCTTAAGGTGTTGATAGAGGTGTTTTGAAAAATACGTTATTTATATTCCCCAGGTTTTATAGAAACGGTTTTTTTTTTTAATTTTTTGGTACTTGGCACCTCCCGTAAGTTTTGCCCCATGTTTGATAAACACATTGTATATTATATTTTAAATTTATGTTTGGCCTCCAACACTGCTTTTAATTTTATTGTTAGAAATCAAACTAATTAATACGAAAATACTGTATTTACCACCAAAACATTTTTTTATTTTAATTTCCTTTAACGAAAATTAATTACCAGTGGACCAGAGGCACATACAAAAAGAAAATGACTTGACGGATGTTAAATGTTCGAACAAGTTAATTGGCCCGACAGTTTATCGGAGTAGCAGTTACAAACTAGAATATTATTTATATTGGTAAAAAAAGGATATTTTTAATTAAAAATATATACATATATAAAGTGTTTTAACTTCAGTAGAGTGGTTTTTCTGAATTTTAAAAAACCTATAATAATATCCTTCAGTTTTTTTGTAGGATAATGTTTGTAGTTTGTTGTATTTTTTTATTCCTAAAAAAATTGTGCAATACCTTATTACATTTTGTTGTTTAGTTAAATAAATAAATACCAACTGTATAGGTTTTATAAAGGGTGATTCAAATTGAGTTTCCACATTACAAATATACAGGCTGTTAACCATTAGGATCTCGGAAATGATAAGAGATTCAGGGTTGGTTAAATTGAGCAATGTTGCGCATTTGTATGCTTAACAATATTCCGTCTTAAAAATTAAAAAAATTGCAGCCGTTATGGAATTAGAAATTTGGTGCGATACGGGGGTTTTGTGGCGCTGATCACGAATCTGAAAGAATTTTAGTCGGAAACGTTTCGTTGTCGAGATATCCATCATCAAAGTAGTAATTTACACTAACCTTATTTTCACTATATTCCGCCTTCTTTTTGCACAAAATTTTTATAAAACACTAAATTGCCACACAATATTTTATAAACACCTTTTAAAAAACCTGTTTTTTTTATTTTACACGTTTTTTTCATTAAATTGGAAAATAACTTACCCATATGCGCTGCAAACCATAAATACAATATGTAGATGTATTTATGGTTGCATACACGAGTTTGTTTAAAGTAAAGCTTTTTGAATTAATATAATTAATAATAAAAATGTTTTAAAGCGGTTTTTTGATGTTAAATGAAATATTGTGTGCCATTTTAGTATTATAATATGAATTTCGTGCAAAAAGAAGGGAAAATATTGTGAAAATAACATTAGTACAAATATCAACTTTGATGATGGATATCTCGAAAACGAAACGTTTCCGACTAAAAATTCTTTCAGATTCGTGATCAGCGCTCCAAAAAACCCCTGTATACCAAATTTCGTCGAAATCGGAGTTGCGGACAGTTTCTAGACAATTACCCAGAATTAACGACACAATAACAATGCTTCTTTTCTGTTCTATTAAATGATGTCACTAAATTTAAGATCCGACGTTTTGTCTTTGAGCCACCATCATCAACTTTGTTTTTATAAATGGGCGGAATATTTGGTTTTAAACCTAATACACTCATATTTTAAGTCTAAATACAACGATATATTACACTTTACATTTAAGCGACGTTTCGAACCAAAAAACCACAATTCACAATTTTTTCCATAAAAAATATATGTGCGGCTGCAAACTTTTAAATTTTTAAAACAGAATATTGTTAAGCATAAAAATGCGCAACTATGTCCCCAAGATCCTAATGGTTTGCCTTGAATTTGTAACACCCTGTATATATTTTTGAAACGCTACTGAATTTGTCAGAGGCAACATAATATTTTTAAAGACGAAATAGCTTTGTTCGCGGGTTCGATTATGAACCGGTTCTGGGACTATTCGCAAGCGCAGTGAAAAAAGCAGCGTTCGCGGTTAGTAAAATCCTGAATTTTTAGTAACAGTTCTGTGTTCGCGGGTTACAATGGAATCAGTTCGTTATCGGTTCGTAACCTGATTAGCAGTCCTGGGATTTTTGTTGGAACTAAAAGTTCAGTTCGGAATTTCATGCACATTGTCGACATGGTCAGCTGTTTTCTGTTTTTGTGGTACAGACATAAACCATTGTATTACAGTTTATTTGTTTCTGTCACTTTTTATGCGGGTTAATATACCTGTTAAATATTTCTTTTATATTTTTGTGATTCTGAGCGTATATAAACAAAGGATTTTTAATTGTATTCTGTATGAATCTATGTATGCAATAAAATAAATATTTTTTGCATAATATGCATTAAGATTTAATTAAAAATATAGACAGTATTACAAGATTCTGCCATTTCTTGTTGTTTGAATTTTATTTTTTGTTAAATACACCTACTTATGTTAAAAACAAGAGGAGGCAGGGAATCCCTCGTCTTCCGCCGAGAGACCTCGAGTAGCTCTCAACAGTATAACAATTTATCTTTTTGTTTGATTTTTTTGTGTAGTATCCAATTTAACCATGAAAAATCCTAACCAAAAGACTACGTTAGAATACATCCTCAGCTGTATAGAAAATCGTTCGCGGTAAATAAAAATTCCGAACTAATAAATAACTAGACATGCGCTTTAAAACAATTCTAAACCAGTTCGGTTCTGGTTCAGAATCAGTTCTTTACTAGACCCGCTAACAAAGCTAATATTAACAAAACAATCATGGAGCAATATACGACCGAAGAACGTGTTGATGTGAAAACGATCAATCAAGAAATAATACATTTTGTATACTGTGTAAGGCTTACCTATTACATTTTGTGCTTAAATTTTTTGACTCCCTAAATCGGCCCTGTTGGATTGGAAAATCCAAGAAAGATTGTTGAAGTAAAACTGCATCCTTAATGACTGTTTTATATACCTTTTGGTTCGGAGGCGTAATTGGTTCATTTTCTTTTTTTTTTAGAGGATCATGCGGAGAAGGTTGTTACGGTAAATGGCGTTCGCTATCGGAATATGATAAGAGAATTTTTCTTGGAACAGTTGGAAGATATGGATTTCGAGGATCTTTGGTTTCAACAGGACGGTGCCACTTGCCACACATCAGGAGAAACGATACAATTACTGCGTGGCAAGTTTCTAGGTGGCATTATTTTACGTAACGGCGATCTCAATTGGTCGCCGCTATCCTGTAAATTAACTTCTTTGTCCTTGGCGGTATTACAAGAGCAAAGATTACGAAAATAATCCAGAACAGCATTGTGGAGCTAAAACAGGTAATCAGACTTAAAATTATCAACACAAGACCTCATTTATGCCACGAAGTGGTCTAAAATTTCTGGAAACTGATTACATCATGCCACATGAGCCACGGAGGTCATTAACTTGATATCACCTTTTATGCATTATTGTAATAGGCTACTTTCAAAAGGCAATAAATACTTTTTAATAATTTGCAATTTATTCTTTTTTTTTTAATACTTTTTATGTCAAAACTCAATTTAAATCACCCTTTAATTTATTTTAAAAGTTCCAAATACAAAGTGGTAACCTTTTATAAGAATTTTTAATTTTATTTGTAAAACCTTTTATTAGCATCCTATAATGCGATTATTTATTTCTCATTTAACCCTTTTGTAACGGACAAATACCAAATTGCTTTTACATTACTATTACATAACATTTTTAAAATTAAAACGTATACCCGAATTTCTTAATTTTTAGCCAACCAACATCTTAATAGGATTTTTTAAAAGGGAAATTATTGTTGTTAGCTGTTTTAATTGTTTTTATATTTGTTGAGTTACCTAATTTATTTTATTAAAGCAACTTCAATTTAAATATACATTATTACTAATATCATAAAAAATTAAGAAGATAGATTTTTGTTTAATAGCCTTGCAAAATCTAGTAAAAAAACTAATTTAAAAGTAATTTAATTAATGTTACTACTACCTTTTCCCACCTAAAATCTATATGTTTACTTAGATCTCTACAAAAAAAAGGTCGTTTATTCTTTTAGGCATTACTTTTAAGAATATCTCATTATTTTTTGTTATACTGTATGTATATTGTCCTACACCTTATTTTCTCTTTCCTTTTTTGACTTGTTTTAAATGTTATGACAGAATTGACGTTTGCACAACTTTATTAGAAATAAGGGTTAGGTTCCTCGTTAAAAAATAACTCTTATAGGGTTCTGTAATTATATGTTGGCAATTAATAAATTGTATTTTAAAATTAGCATTGTATTTTTGTATCTAGTTATTTAAACCAAACATCAAAAAAGAGTTCTTTATTTAACCAGGGCAAGGATTGCCTAAAATTACGTTATTAAAATATATTACATTTTATATAATTGACAAAGATAGCCCACCGATTCTCTAAGCAAAATTAATATATCAAAAACTCTGACACCACTTTTGTTCCCGTTTTTACTTTTGTGTTTAAATTTTGTGACATGTCACTTTTATTAATTTTAATTTAAATATAATGGGGTCACCAGAATTATTACGTAAAATATTTGCAAAGATTAGAATATAACGTGCCTTGACTTTTTAGAGCTTTGTCAGCCCTTTTGTTAAATATATTTTTTCCTACTTTTTTAAATATTTCTCTTTATCTTCGGAGGTTTTTACCAAATAAAAAACTTTTTAATTATTTACTTCGCAAAAAAACTTTTTTTTAATCCTGCTTGGTAAAAAAATAAATTTTTATAAAAATATTTATACTGGGAAGTAAAAATTACTGCAACTCTTAAATATGTTTAAAAGCGCTTAAGCTACATTAACAAAATTTATTTTGGTATTAAAATAAAATGCTTTGTTTATTTTAATTGCAATGAAAAAAGCGTACCAGGTGTAGTAAAATTCCAAATTTTCAAAATGTAATCTCTACCAGTTACCGGGATATGACAACATCGCAATTTTATTAAAATTTGGCAACAGTGCTGCTATCACCGATCAATTAGGCATGCCAAAAAACGTCTAAATACAAAACTTTGTAAACAAAGCTTTAGCGGTTTTAAAGATATTTAGGCCCTAAATTACCTTTTGCTGAAAAAGTGGTAGATCATAACTCAAAAAATAATAGAGACAGAATTTTGAAAATTTAGAAAGTTACTAAATTTGATTCGTTTAATTAAATGCAATAAAAATAAATAGGGCATTAAAAAAAGCCTATAGCACAAAACTGGGTAATCTGGCAATAGTGCCGATATCCCTATGTAATTTTACATGTCCAACACCTTTAATGCCAAATTTGGTAAATCTAAATTTATCGGTTTTAAAGATATTTAAAAATTGCGGTAGCTTTTACTAACCCAGTGTGCTGGATGAACATGACTAATGGAACTTTAAAAAGTACTTGGTTACTATAATTAATAAAAATGGCTACTATTTGTCCTTCCTAATGTTTATTAATTTAAAACATCTGTAAATGACAGAAACAAATAATTAATAAAAATAATAAACAGAAAACTATGCAGTAATGTGTATTATATTTTGCTACTACCGTTAAAAAGAATATATATCATAAAGATAAAGTACTTTATTCTGGGACACCACATAAAGTGTTAAAAAAGTACCTTTTTGTCACTTCTTAGGCTTGGTATTTTGTTTTACTGCCTGCTAGAATTTATTGTATTAAAAATGTATGCAATATATTAGGTAAGGCCGGTACTGGCTACAAAGTAGAACAGCTAATGAACCCTTCAAGTAACGTTATGCCTGTAAGGCTAGAAATTTGTATAGTGATGAGTCATAGCATGCTAAGTATGACAATCATCGCCTGGAAAGCATCAGCCCTGCAGATCATCACCCTGTATATTTTTGTAAGAAAAAAAACAAAGACAAGCGATTTCGATGAGCACAAGTAACTGCCAAGCAAACTGAAGGCGTGGCTGATTTGGATGTCCATATTTCCAAAACTAATAATGTTGAATGTGGTATTTTATTTAATCTTTATTTTATAATTTTTTTAATGATACTTAATATAATATACAGGGTGCCTCATTAAAAAAAAAAAAATCCACCCTGTATATTATTACCAGTATCACTGTTAAAAATATCTTTAAATGGGCTTTAAGAAAATACCATATTAGGTACATCTAACTTTATTAGTTTTAAAAATATGGCCATCCAAATCAGCCACGCCAATCAAACCTTACTATGAATGAAGTAACCCCTAGAAAAGTTTTAAGCTTACACCTTCAACTTTATTTATTATAATTTTTTAGACTTTTAAAAATATACAGGGTGATGATGTTCAGAGCTGATGCTTGTCAGGTGATGATTGTCGCACTTAGCATGCTATGACTCATTACTATACAAATTTCTAGCCTCACAGGCCCAACATTACCCAAAGGGTTCACTAGCTCTGGGACAAACAAGAGTTTGTGGTATTCAGCATTTTGAAGCCACTTTATATACATTAGAAACGCTCCACACATAATACTATTTATTTGTTTTAAGCGGCAGCGGCAGGGCTTTTTGCTCACGTATACTGAAATGGCCTAAATTAAAAAATAAAATAATTTATTGCCATCATAAAAATCAAAGGAAACGCACTTACACTTTCCGGTTTTCGCTGTCCGTTGACGCTTGGTATCGTACCTGTAGACTAAAGACGACATCAACTAAATCAAAAACTCAAGTTGTTTGTGGCATGGCAAATTTCGCCATTACTTTTTAAGCTTATATTTTTCATAACCGTTTTAAAATAAATTTAATATAAATATAAATAATAAAAATTAATAATAATATTGATTTCAAATAACGTACCAATTAAAAATGATTTTAAATTATTTAGGTTAAATGTTTGTTACAAAATAATGGCTTGGGTAAAAAAATTTAAATAATTTATAAGTACACATAAATTAAATATTCTTATGGATAAAACGTAAATTTGAAAAGTATTAATACGGTCGTAGAAAAAATGTAGTATGCAACTTATCTGTGGTATTGATCAGACAAATAATTAAATCGTTGGGCGTAGCGTATCCAGAGTAAATTATTATAATAGAAATTTGAGGTGCCCAACAATTTTATTATTTATTTGTCTGATGAATACCTCGGATAAATAAGAAGATTGGAGGGATCTGATAGCTAGGACTTACCAAATTAATTTTTAGCTTTTAGTACAATAAAACTGTTTAACTTTTCTTTATGTAATCTATTTTCAAGTTTTTATTTTTGTTGTTAGTTGAAACTTCTTATTCTATTAAGTTCATTTAATGTCCCACTTTAACTAACCGGAACAAACGAACTATTTTATATCAAAGTAATTGTAAAAAATATGTAACTCGCCATTTTGTGACGATGCCGAAGGCCAACTTGGATTTTAATTTGTTCATAGTGAGCACTATTCTACCAACCTGGCCCTTTTATTCGATACCCATTTTGATGTTGTAGTGAAGTAATATGTAATCCGCCCGCCATTTTTTATCGGCGGCCATCTTGGATTTACAATCATAAAGAATGTATAATATTGTATTGTCATCAAGACTAAAAGTGTGTACCAAATTTTAGATCGATCGGTCATCAGGAATGGAAACAAATTCCAATTTCTAGATTTAACCCCAATAACAAATAATAAATAAAAAGTCCAAACTAAGTAAAACCAACAAGAACCACACGAGTTTTTTTTTAATCACTCTCAGTGTTTTTTAACAGTAACTAACATAATCCACGTTATTAAAGGAGACTATAAAAAAATTGTAACTTAGGTTTTCTAAAAAAATAGTTTTTTAGTTTTATTTTTGTAATCTTCATTAGTAAAAATAACGAACACTTACAGAAATAATCCTTAACCTCATGAATCATTTTTCTCCTGTGTGTAAAAAACATGTGTATATTTAAGTCAATTGAGTGGGTAAGGATTAAGGAAGTGTTAGTTGAAGAGTTTTGTATTTTTACTGAATTTGGTAAAGATTTCTTAAAATATAAAAAATCCGCAATACTAACATCGAGAAAAAATAATTTTTGACCACAAATTAAACATTAATAAATAAAAAGAAAATAAATATATTGTTAAAAACCAAGTGAAAACGATTAAAACATTTTTGTCATTTTCTTTAAAGAATAAAAAAATTACCTAATTATTAACCTCTTAACCACCCATAAAACTCATTTTTAATAATATTTCGACCTTTTCTTTGAAAATCTAGTTGCAATCAGTGATAAACATAGTAAATATCGTTTTTATCGGGATATAGTGATGTCTACAATTTTTTTTTTTGTTAACAAATATTACATTAAAAATTGTATTTTTATTTATTCCTTTCTTTAATAGATTTAAAATATGTTATAAGAAGTTGTGTAACAAAAAAGTTAAAGTTTTGTTGACAATTGTTATAATTTATTTTATTATAAAAAAAATGCCCAAAAATTTAAATAAAAAATGCGCTAATATTAAATATTTTAATAATATTTCACTCAAAAACTTTATGTCTCAGGGAAAAACAGACAGAAGTTACGACCGACCTCTGATGAAATTTCCGGTAGTAAAAATTCCTGAACTAAGTGAATAAGCCATAGGAAAAGCAAGGAATTTTGGAAAGGCACAAGGTTTATGAAACTATTACGGAAATGTTTTTTCCGGTTACCTAAATGTTTCTATTATGCGGGTTGTGCTAAAAAAATCATTTGATCTTAAATGGTTTTATTTCTGAATACTACTTTTTTTCATAATACGATATTTTTGAATAAATTTCAAATTTTATTTAGTCCTATTAATTAGTTTGTTATTTATACTTATTCATAAAGTAGGTATTCTATATTGCTGCCCAACGGAAAAAAACACCGTATGTGCCTATAATACATTATCAATATCACATACGGCGTTTTTCTGTTGGACGGCAGTAAAAACGATGTTAAAAACTTACTCTATCAAACTTAAAGCGACATAATATGGGTCCACAAATTGTTAGTTCTTAAAATACAGGGTATTGTTTTTATCTCTATGATAGCCCACGATACCAGAGTACAGTGGTATCGAGTTAATAGATCTTTAACCCATCTTTTCTTTGGTCAGTCAACGTTGAGGGTAGGGCGGGGCTAGTTGAGCATAGAGGTAAGTTGGGCAATCAAAATATCTCAAAACTATCGACCGCACGCGAAAGCATCAAATAGCGCAAAGAAGGGGTTGCGCGAGGGGAACTCATTGTGCGACCACTAGTGGTGACGCGGCGATCGAGAAAAGTATCCGTGCGCATTGTTTATTTTGTGATTAAAAAGTAAAATAATTGCAAGCCGGAAAATTTTATCTGTGATGGTTAAATGTATTTCGTTCTCAATCAGGTAAGTGTTAATCTCAAGTAAATTTATTGCAGTTTTAATATGTATAAAGATTTTGAATACAATTCTAACCGGTATTTTAATAAATTCACTTTTTCTTTAAAATTTCAGGTTGGGGTTAGTTGAGCTACAGTTGCCCAACTAACCCCACGGTTTTAAGTATAAAATGTTTTATTTTTTATTTTTTAGGATACGGACTTATAACAGTAAAACACTAAAAGTCTTCTTAAGATTTAAAAGAGGCTGCAACCCGAACTTTATACAAGCAACAAAGAAAACGAGCTGACCTATCTAACTTATAAATTTTCTCTGAAAATAGTTCGACCATACCCAAAGGCTTGTCCAAGAAAAGCTGCAATTTTAACATACAGAAGTCATTACAAGAGAAGCAAAATAAAACTGCTTAAAAGTTTAAAAACGAAGATGAATAATTGGATATTGAATCCAATAGTTAAGCTAAGCTAGGTACGTTGCTGTTTTATTAATGAGATTTGTTGTTTTGTCACTATAAGATTATAAATATAAAAAGCAAATTGTCAAAGTGTATTTTTATTATAAACGTATCTAACATTCAAGCCATGATTTGACTATACTTTCTAAGTGCTCCACTAGCCCCATACCCTTGCTCAACTTACCCCACCTATGGGGTACGTTGGGCATACTTGACTATCTACATTAAAATAGATGTAGCTCCTAAATTCGACTTATTGGAAAGAAATTACTATGGACACTATTAATAAGGAATAAATTGCTAATCCATCAGTATGCGTTATAAGCCATTAAGACTTATTTTTGAGGAGCTATAACCGAACAAGAGAAAAATTGGACAAATCTTCACGGCCAGAAAATGGGCAATAGAGGGAAGCCTTTCTGTAAGGATCAGCTCTTCTCTGAATGGAATCAACAATGCTTTGAGGTTTGTGGAAGACGCCCATGTCCCAGATATGAGAACAATATTTCAAGGAGATCGGATTTGGGGCATATACAAAGTGTATAAATAAGAAGGGAAAAAATACTTTTCGGCTCAAAGGAGAACATTAAACTTTTTTGATGCTGCCGTGGCTATAGATACAATGTGTTTATGCAAGTTAAGGTTATTCTCAAATGTGACGCCCACAAATCAGTCATGGAAATAAGTTGAAATTATAGTTTAAGGTGGTCATTACAAAACCCTCGTTTTCTTTGGAGTCAAGTAGATAATAAAAACGTATTTTACATATTACAATTTTGACCCAGATTCGTGATACATAGTTTTAAAATTATTTTGGTAAGGCAAGGCATATATAAATGGTCAGAGCTTTTTAAATTCCCCGCAATTTTTTTAACTTATATCGTACAAAAAAAATTAATTTGTTAGCTTTATTTTGTAGTTGTGTAGTTTGTATTTTTATAAAGGGTAAGACAACAAGTATGATTTTTTCATTGAAACACGCTGTTTATTATATCATCAATTAAAAATATTTTTAAAAGCTTTATTAAAGCACTACATTTGAATATATCTATTTTTATTAGTTTCGTAAATCAGGGCATTTAAATCTAAACAATAAATGTCATGTAAATTTTATTTAGGTTTATCACGGTAATATTTGCCTTTTTATAGCCAAATTTTAAAGCCATTAAATATAGACACATTAAATGTGGTATTTTTAAAGCTCCCTAAATGATTTTTTATTGGTCAAATAATATACATACCTGGTATATTTTAAGAAATAAACGAAATCTAATAAAAATACAGATACAAAAAAATTTACCCAAGAAAATATTTTTTTATTATTTACTCTGTAATAAAAAACTAAAGGGTATGTAAATTTTAATACACTTCTAACGAAAATACAAAATCATTCTTTACGTTTGGAAGGCCATAATATATTCGAAACTAATTGAGATAGATATATGAAATATGGTATTTTTGTAAAGCTCTTTAAGCAATATTTTTATGATAGTATAGTATAAGGAATCTTTCATTAAAAAAACATGTACTTTTTGTCGTATCCTATACACATAATTAAAATTTGCACCTGTGTCTTAAGATAAGACATTTCCGATACTAATAAAGATAGATATATTAAATGTAGCATCTTTGTAAAGCTCTTTAAAAGATCTTTTTATTAGTGATATACAGGGTGTTCCATTTAAACAAAAATCATACTTTTGTTCTACCCTGTAGATTTAAATATATAATAAAAATCTAATTATTGATTTAGAAACAACAAAATTTACTACACAAAATAATATAATTATTTATTTTGTACGATAAAAGATAAAAAGTTAAGGGTGTGTAAAATTTTAACTTTACATCCGCTACAAACCTTACTTTTCACCATTATCACAGAAAAAAAAATTAAGAACAATATTTAATTTTGTTAATAAACAAAATTGCATCTTTAAAAGTAGTTTTTAATTATATCTAAACATCTTTTTTTACAATTTTCAATTACGCAAAAATACAGAAACTTTACTCCAAAGCCAAAATCACATTTTTGGCCAAACCTCGTGGATGACTGATCAAATTTGGTATCCGATGGTTCAGATTTTGAACCATGCAGAACTTTTAAAAAGAGTACATCTTTTCGTAAAATTCATAATACAGAGTTTTTCATATGACGCCAAGTTATACACACTGTATGCATAAAGATATCATAAGAATCCGGTAACTAATTTAAAAGCTACAAAATTAACCAAATAAAAAAATATTTTGGTTATTTTGAACGATAAAACATAAAAAGTTAAAAGAGAGTGTAAAATAACACAGGGTATATTGCTGGCAAATTATTAGCAAAAATTATATCGTACGTTTGATGTATGTTGTCGTATATTATACAATAAATATATTTTAACAGTTATAAATCATTATTTTTACAGTACAGAAATATGTGTCATAACTGCTTATTTAGTATGTTTTATAAAATATTAAATACATCAATTATTCGGAATCTATTTAATTTAATATTCACGCAAACACAAAATATAACTATATACACCAAAAGAAATTCACCATTAATCTTTTTTCTAAGCTGTCAGTGCTAACGTCAGCTTTACGAAAATTTAAAGCCGAAAAGTAATTTATTCCAGCTAATATCAATGTAGATTTAGCGCAAGCGGTTTTGGTGTTTATGATAGATTTTCAACATTCCTGCCCACAAGATTGGCATGGCGTTAGAGAAAGAAAATGTATTAAAAAAAAAATGCCTTGTCGTTTAGACCTGGCAATTAGCTAAATTTTTATATTAGCCCAAAACTCACAACTGTCAATGAAATGCTTTAAAAGTACAGGGTGTAGGGATTTGGTTGCAATTGCAGGATAACTCGGTTATTATTAGATACAACTGTTGCTGTTGTAGATATATTACCCCAGCAAAAGATTTTTTCCATCTTTACTAAACCAAATGAAACAAAAAATTACCAAAAACAGTACCAAGTCGTACCTTAACACATTTAAAATAGTTTTACC
>JACEGR010008069.1:0-41293 GCA_014170235.1 Listronotus bonariensis
TAAAAATATACAGTGTGTCCAAGATAAGGATCCTAAGCATGGAATTTCAGTAACTATTAGGAGATACAAGCTTAGGTTAAATTAGGAAAAGTTGTGTTCTTTACAGCTTATTTACATGCCGTTAAAAACTTAAAAATTTTGATGGCCTGTTGAGATATTTAGCAAAAACGAAAATTTGACTATATGGATTTTATTTTCTTCTGACTTTATTTGAAGAGATATAAAAACTAATAACACTTTTTTATTGGTACTTTTAGCTACTACATGATGGTATTTTTAGATTTTATACCCGACGTTTCGTTTTCAAGAAACCATCATCAACTTTATTTTTTTATATGGCTCGAAAAAAAGTGCACCCTGTATCTGATCCCATTTTTTATTACAAATTCAACGATGTATATTTAATTTTTAGTTAAAAAAAAATTGCATTTTTTTCTATTTTTTTAAATTATTTTTAAGTAGGCCTTGCAAACAAATGCTTGGACGTTAATACCTGTTACCGTATTTGTAACATAATTTAATATCATTATAAAATAGTATTTGTCGTTATTACCCTGTTTGTCGATTTGTTGTTTTTAGAGCAATTGTTCTTATTGTTACTGTTGTCTCTATTATTGTTTATTGGTGAATAGCTAAAATCTTATTATATTATTACGGTCGAATATGCAGGATGGCCATTATAGCCATGAAAGATAAGTTTGACATGCTAACATGCTACATTTTGTGCTGCAAAAATAAATGAAGGTATCATTTCTGCAGTTAATGAATTATGGGTAAATACATGGACCTGGTATTTTAGTTCCTTAAATTCCACACCACGTATTAAACCCAAAACGTTCTTGATGTTTCAATATTTTCTTAACACGCGGATTTTGTTGAGCCTAGTACTGCGTATTGCGACGGTTGAAGATACCATGATTAGTGACGATACTTTCGTCGGACCATTTTGTTTTTTTTTTTTAGAGAAATTTGATTTTTTCTCTTACACGCGCGTATACCACCTCGCAAAAATATCGGCGCGTTCGAAATCTCCCGGTTTAAGTCCTGGCAAATCTTAAACTTATAGGGGTTGATATCTATATTTTACGCAAAAAAAATTGAGCTGCCGGATTTCGGCTACTCCTACATTTTGTTTAATTTGCTGCTGATATCTCAGGGTTCTCAACAACTGCTTGTGAAACATTATTTGGGGTTTCTTCTTAAAGGTTCCTCTTTTTCGAGATAAAACTGGCTTTTTAAATTTCAGGCCAGCTGTAAGAAAATGAAATTACATGGCTGTTTTCTTTCTGGATATGTATAAAGGATACATTTCCGCTGTATTTACAGTATTTTTGTGGTGCACAAAATGTAACACGTTAGCATGTTAAACTTTTCTTCATGGCTATAATTGCCACCCGGCATATTCGACGATAATAACACAATAGATATTAACTATTCACCAATAAACAATAATAAAGACAACAGTAACAATAAGAACAATTGCTCTAAAACAACAACTCGACAAACAGGGTAATAACAACAAATACTATTTTATAATGATATTAAATTATGTTACAGATACGGTGACAGGTATTAACGTCCAAGCATTTGTTTGCAAGGCCTACTTAAAAATAACTAAAAATAAAAAAATGCAATTTTCTTTTAACTAAAAATTAAAATATGACATGTGATACATCAGTTGAATTTGTAATAAAAAATGGGATCGAGATACAGGGGTACTTTCTTTCCGAGCCATATAAAAATATAAAGTTGATGATGGTTTCTTGAAAACGAAACGTCAGGTATAAAATCTAAAAATACCATCATGTAGTAGCTAAAAAGTGCCAATGAAAAAGTGTAATTAGCTTTTTTTATATCTCTTTAAATAGAGTTAGAAAAAATAAAATCGATATAGTCAAATTTTCGTTTTTGCCAAATATCTCAGCAGGCCATAGAAAATTTGTCAAGTTTTTAGACGGCATACGTAAATGAGCTTTTAAAAAACACAATCTTTTCCTAATATAACCTAAGCTGTATCTCCAATAGGTACTAAGATTCTCATGCTTAGGATCCATATTTTGGACACACTGTATAAAAATAACACCAAAAAAAAAAAAAGTCTTCATATAGGGAATGGCGCTAATAAGTTTATCGTTTTATTTTTCTAAAAATGATAGTACTTTAATTACTTCGTGTGTTTTATGTAGATCTGTCAACTTTATTCATATAGGACCAGCTACATATTTGGAGTTGACTTCTTATAGTTTCTTTTTTAAATCTTATAATGGAGAAAACTGAATATCGTGCAGTAATAAAATTTTTATTATTGGAAGGTGTAGCACCAAAACAAATATATTACACAACCTGGTGTAAAGTTCACTACCTACGTAAAATGATGACACATTCTCACCAAATTTTTTAACGCTTCTTTTATGTCCTTAACCTACTTTAGATAAATATAAGTCATTAAAAACTAAAGCACGCTTTTAAAGCACATTTAACTAAAAAGGTTGAAAATAAAATAATCTTAAACTAATAATAAATTACTAAAATTTTGGCACAAAGGGCCCATGCATTTTTACAAAAATACTAGTATGTTTTCTTCGTTATTAGTTTAGGATTATTTAAAAATTGATTTTCAACGTTTTAGTTCAATGTACTTTAAAAAGCTTTTACTAGTATAGTTATAGACAGTGCCGTATTAACCATTAGGGTGACTAGGCTAGAGCCTAGGGCGCCATGAAAAAATAGGCGCCATACAGGGGTGTAATAGGTGCTAGGCAGGGGAGTTTTTAGGTCGGTGGGGATTTTTGGTGACTAATTTCTCTGTGAATAAGGTGCTTAAGGATTAAAATAGGCGCGAACAGGAGGGAATGACTTTTTTTGGTCATCAAATTTTATTTCGTTTGGTGAAGTAAGGCACTTGGCACTCAAAATAGGCGCTACGGAAGAAAGGACCTTATTAATAGAAATCAAACTTGGAGAACAAAAAAATTGTCTGTATTTCATTTGGCTATGACAAAAGTAATAATACCTGAGAACTTAAAAATAAAAAGGCGAACGTAGAGAACAAAAATGTCTTCTACATTCGCCTTTGACAAATGTAATAATATCTGAAAACTTATTTAATTTTGCAACAAAAGTTTTACAGTAGAGTTAAGTAGATAGGCAATGTATGTATGGGCTCAATAAGGATAGTTTTCCCATAAGAAATATATGGGGAAAATTTAAGGTTCGATCTGCAATTTTATCGCCATCCCAACCCCTAACGCAAAATTAGAATTTTTCATGCTCTAAGTCACCACGTGCTAGATAGGGGTAGTTTTCGTAACCATCGATGACGTCATCACCTAAACTCAAAATTGAAACGACCTATAAATTAAAAAAGTTTGGAGCCTTTACTGGGATTGGAACTCGAGCCGCCTGCGTGACAGCCCACCGCTATAGAATCTTGGACATGTCATTTAAACACATGTAAATTTTGTAGTCAAACATGGACAAAGAAGTAACCTATGGACAATTAAGTATATATTGGACAAAATATCATAGCGTTTATATGGGAATTTTGTTAAAGATAATGGACTAAGTCTCATATGGACAGGGGAAATTTCTGGCAAGAAAACAATATATTTATTTTAACGTACATTATTTATTCTACTAATTCTTAAATTACAAGAGACTAATAAGTTTTACAATTGATTCTCTTTGTAATTCAACTTTTTATTTAGTCCTAACTCTAACAGCTGTTTAATTAATCGTTGCTTTTCAATTTGTCTTTCTTTGTACATTTTCCTGATGGAAAGTTCTTTTTCTGTTTTGTAAAATTTTCTTCGTTTTTCATTATCTAGTTGCCTTTTCTAATGCCTTCATCACCTCTGGCACAACGGCAAGTGGAAATATCTGAAACTCCATTTGAAGCAATTATTGATATTTCATCTCGAACAGCGCCACATCGTTTTCCTCGTGAATGTAACCAATCTTCGTTAAAACATTTTCTAGAGTAATGAGCATGAGGAGTTCCTTGTAAACCATACGTAAAGTGAATTAAGGCATGAATATGCTCATGCGCGGTACTTCCATCATCAGCTACAAGATTACATCGACACAATGAATACCATTTTAGATCAGGCAAACCTATCATTAAACCAAAATCAACTTCGTTTAGTAGTAAATGATACCATTCTTGATTGCATTGCCTCGTAATCCTCGGCAACTTTACTTAGAGACAGAGGATTTACTTCGTTGATGTTTAGGAGTGTGTAGAAATCTGTATTAGATACAACGGATATTTTAGGATAGATTTAATGATTTTTAAGCTAAGCACAATGTTTCACTTTGAATGTCTACGACAGACTGACCAAGTCTCTCTGGACTTATCTAATATATGTACTTACAATTATGATGCCTGCACAAAAGTCTAAACGTGAACAGGTAATTAAATATGAACAGCAAAATAAACAGCTGAACAACCCTGTATTTCCAAAATACAGCCCTGTATTTTAGAAAAACGGTGCCGTATTTTAGAAAAACAGTGCCGTATTTTTAGAAAAACGGTGCCGTATTTTAGAAAAACGGAAAAATGTTTGTTTTTTTTTGGCCCGGTCTAATGCACCGACAAATCTGTCAGTTTTCCAAAAGATAACATTCCTATTCGTGAAGATGAAACATTTCTGCAAACCTTACTAAATTATGTAAATTACCCATTTTCATGTCACTATTCATCTCAACAGGCTTACAGGCAGTAGTGTAGCGGTGCCTTGGAGGGACCCCGTATCACAATGAGTTAGGGGGCCCCCAAAAAAAAAAATTTGAACACACACATTTGAAACATTATTTTTACAGCCGAAGCTACGCCCCTGCTTACAGGTATCAAAACAGGACAATTTAATAGCACATAAATTCTTAAGTTTTATATTTATTGCAACTAAATAATAATACGAACTAAATAATTTATTCAAGTACCGATATCTCTTTCCACACGACTTCATTTTTTGATTACCCTCCCTCTAATATAATTAGTTTAACGGAAATCACCCTCCATAATGTCTCGTACTAATCCGCGACATTGTTTTTAAGAGCAGATGCAAGCCACGCCACCCTGATGAGCTTAAAAGCTGTGAAATAATGAGCGCAGATTACTACTTTACCGACTGGATGAGCTCATTTGCATATCAATGCACAATTAAACTTTTGCTGCTTGTTTCAACCCTAATTTTCTAAAGATAAAACAAAACTAAAAACTTAGTTTTTTTAAATTTTCAGATAAATTATGAGGTTATGTAAAAAAGCTAAATACAAAAGTTGTACATCTTTACATTGCCTACAACTTTGCAGTTTAACTTTTTTTCCATTAAGCTTGTGGTTTGGCCAGAAATCTAGAAAAACCGTATTTTACAATTTAACCGCCCTTTCTCCCCCTTCCCGACCACAGATTGAGTGGAATTTATTGTTTCTATAAATTTTGTTATATTTTCTACCTTTTTAGTGGGTTTCATCCTACTATAATTTTTTTCACCTTTTAGTTTTTGTAAAGGCACCCGTCTAAATCTACCCAGTATATCTATAGCAGACAAAGTATTGCATGTTTTTATACATGCAAAGTTGACAATATTAGGTTGTTAGTTGTTAGCAAAGTTTTACATTTTTAGTCTTTAAATTAACTGATTCATGTGGGAACCTGTAAATTAGCTTTCCTTTATGCATCTAAAAAATCCTTGGGCGATACAAAAAACAAAAAAATATTTCGATTTTTTTGTTTAAATATTTTTATTGATTAAACATTATTATTTAAACGAACGCCACAAACCCTAATTAACAACCCAAAAATACCAGGAATCAACAAAATAATCTTAAATTTGAAACAGTGTTAATTATGAAAAAATAAAAAATAAATAAAAAGGGGGGTGCTTCTCAATGAGCAATTAAAACTAAAAACAAAATCCGCAAAATATGGAGGCCGAATTCGATCACCAACGTCGAAAAAATTACCGCCAGAGGCAGATCAATATTAAACAAAGGGGGTCTGTAATTTATGCAAAATTTTTAGCGCTCCATGCATAACAATAGCCCATCCAGTAATTAGTGATCAAGTAGGTGGAAATATAGGGCATTCAATGAGACAAGGAAACAAAAAAACTGAAGCTCAACACAAAGCGCGCACATCTGCCTGGGTGTATAATGTGTATAGTCTCAAATAAATGAACTTGCTACCCACGCGTATGAATATACGGGGGCAACAGAAAATTTGTTACAGGGTGGCGTCTTTGACCTTGCAGGGTATTAGATAAGATTAGATTAGGAGGTGGATTGTATATCCTCTATCACTGCAACCTGCTCAGGTTTATGGTGTGTCCTCCGTGCATAGCTTAGAGCAAGCTGTCCAAGCCGGTCTTTTAATCAGACTCCACAAGCTTGAAACCGGCTCCTTGGTAAATCTTGCCGCTTTAGGTTTTTCTTCACCCAGCTTTGCAAACCACAGACGACGAAGGGCTTCACAGAAGCACCATACATGTTCTGCGGTTTCTTCCTCCTCCTGGCAGAACCTGCATAGGTTTCCTTCTACCAGGCCCATGATTTCCAGGTGTTTATTCAGTCTGCAATGACCTGTTAATTGACCCACATTATTCTTACTGCGTTCCGGTTGTAATTCAGAAGGTCTTTTGTAAATTTCGGCGAGTAAGCCTTGATGAATACTTTCGCTTGACGCTGTCCTGGTGTTCTTGTCCACCAGTCTTGGGATTCCCTCATAGTCAATGATCTAATAGATGACCTTACTTGGCATGACGAAATACCACAGTAGGGCTCGGGACCTACGATCGTCCTGCCAGCCCCCTCCTTTGCCAATTTATCAGCTTCCTCATTGCCTTCGTGTCCTGGTACCCAGGCAATGGTTAGCTTGTTGGTGCTTGCACCCACCTCTTCCAGGGCAACTACATAGTCCCGCACCAGTTTAGAGCTGATTTTGCATGACCTAATCGCTTTGATGGCTGCCGGGCTTGCAGGGTATCGGTAAAAACTAAAAAAATATAAAACAAATGTGATAGTACAATCTTGGTTTTGATTTTTGAAACAGATTCAGTGGTGAAAGTAAAGTTCAAATACTGTTAGTAAAACACCGTATGGACAATCATTCTGTTATCCAAGTGTACTAAATGGCCTTCGTCGCCGATGCACCGATCATCCAAAATATATATCTCTGTTATCCAAGTGACCGGTTGTCCAAGGGACTGGTTGTCCAAGGGACATTTTTTTAAAGCTTTGGGCCGGCTATAATAAAACATGGCTTATTTTGTTGTTTTTTTATGTTTACAGTAAAATTAGGATTTACCACATATAATACTCTATAATTTATTAAAAAATATTCATAACTTACTTCAGTTATTCAAGTGACTGGTTGTCCAAGGGACACACGTTAGAGTCAACCACTCTCTTTTTCGAATATTGATTGATTAAGGCCGTAGTTATGATAGAAAAAAATGACGATTGGTCGCAAGCATTTACCAGGAAGCGACTTTCCGACAGTGTACACAGTATGCCATTACCATTTTGATTTTAAAAATTTCGCGGTTTTCCGAGGAACCTACGGTGCAACGAACTTTTCTGGGACCAAGTTTATATGCAAAAGAAAGTCAATCTAGACCAGAAGTCTCCAAACTACGGCCCGAGCGCCACATCTAGCCTGCGGACAGGTTTAGTCCGGCCCGCGGGAGAGCTAGCATACTTGAAAACTCCTTTTAGAGAACAAATATTTTTTATAGCAAATTAAATTTAGTTTACTGAAGTATTCTAATTTTATGTTGAATAATTATTAATATGACATCTTAGTGATATGGTGATGGGCTAACAGTTAGCCGCTAATTCATAACATTGTTGTAGGCTTATTGTTATTGGTTTTGTGATAAGTTAGATAAAGAAACACAGACATGTATAATATGCAGAAAATTTAACTTCAGTATATATTAACTAATATATTATTGAAATGAATCCAACTAACATTTTATCCATTTTAAATAAACACATAACTTATAACAAACATAATGACATATGAAATACAAATGAGATTTATGTAATTGAGATTTTCCACTGACAATAGTTTGTAGTTGGGAATAAGTAGTACCAAAGACAGAAAACAGCCCATAAGCACATTTATGCAAATTATCAAATTGTGTCAGTGGAAGACTCTTATAAAATTCCAACAAAGATGAGTTTTGATATTTGTTCTTAATTATATCACTGCACTGTAGATCAATCGTTTCCATTTGAAGTTCCGGAGACGGGGTTTCAATGTCAGTATCAAAAGGGTTCTGAAAAATCCTAATTTGATTCGCAATGGCATCAAAGTCCGAGAAACGAGTATCAAAATTTATCTTCAAAGCACTCAAAGTTTCGATTGCAAAATCGATAGGAAACTTAGTCTCAGTAGTGGGGCTGAATATTTCACATGTTTTAAAATGTGAAAAACATTTACATTGTAGTTGTGATTGAAACAGTATCAATTTCTTCCGGAATGATTTGATAAATCAGGAAGATGCTGGTTTTCTCCTTGCAATCTCAAATTCAGTTCGTTCACATGTTTTGTCAAATCAACATAGAATGCTAACTTCTATAGTCATGCGTTGTTTTGTAATTCAGTAAGGGGGCGATACTTTTCATTCAAAAAAATTTCGATCACTGCTCGAAGTTCCAAAAGCGATGAAGGACTTTCCCACAATCAAGCCAGCGTACGGCAGTATGATAAGGTAAGTCATTTTCTCCAATCTCTTCAATAAATTGTCGGAATTGTCGGTGATTCAGCCCAAAAGATCTGATAAAATTACCAGTTGATATGACTGGTTTCAGAACATCAGACATATCCAAACATTTTCCGCACAAAGACTGTTAATGAATGATACAATTTAAGACTAATGGTTTTGAACCACCGTCATTTTCTACATTGTTTTCTTAATCAAAAAATATTGTTTCTATGTATTAAGTATGTACATATTTTTATATATTACAATAATATTTATTTTGTTACAGTAATACCGCTAAAATTAGAAATATAATTTTTAAACGGCTTTTAGGGTATAAACTCGCCATTTGGATTAGCGGTCTGTATTTGGCGTGCCTGGGCTCGTACTCTACGACTAATCTAGAAATAACAGATAATGACAGGAAAATTAATAAGATGCAGTATTGCCGTTTTGCGGACTTTAGTCCGATTTGCAGCCTTTTTAAACATTGCGTACTTTTTCGGACTTTTTTTTCATCAGTGGACTATTTCATCTTACCACCGGCAACAATGATAATATGGTTTTGGCCCTCGGAACTTACTGGAGTAATCAGTATGGCCCTAAGGCTGAAAAGTTTGGAGACCCCTGATCTAGACAATTAAAAAATATATAGCGTATTTTTACTAACCACGTAATATACCCATAAATTAATGCATTAAATTGCAGATAATCACATTAAAGCATTTTTAAGTAATTTTTAAGTTATTGATGCTATATGTTGCACGGGGACAAAGAGTAACTTTATAAAACACGATACTTTGAATCACTTGATAAACTATTAAAAAAGAAATAAATTGCAAAAATACTAACAACAGTTAATAGTTACATATTTATTTTAATTAAAATAAATTAAATAGTGACTAATAAATTTTGGAGTTGTATAGAAACAAGTTTAAAACTTTTTATCAGAAAAAAAGCGAAAGCACAAATTTAAATCTTCTTTTAATAACGACAAATCGAGCAACCAATTATTTAGACCATTTTAAAATAAGAACCAACAGCGTTCGCTACGGCCAAAAAATAAAAAAGAGCTTATTTAATACATCTCATTTATATTAACATACAAATCCAAACAAGCCATAATTTCAACGGACACCACAATATTTAAAATATGACTTCGTCGCTAAACCTGCGAAGATTTATTTTTAAAAAAGGCAAAAAGGTCGGCCATTTTTTAAAGGCTTTCGTCCGATGACAACTCTGCGGGCAACCGTGTCGTATCTGTGGATTTTATTTAGCCGGTAGTGTCGTTTTTCTTTTTTCTGAATAAATTCCCGTACAGGTGTTCGATATTTTTGGTATTCGTTACTTATTTAATTTGGGTTGCAATACCTTATTTTTGTTACCATTTAATAAATAAGGGAGTACAAGTGGGGCAACTTGCCTCTGGTTTTTGGGGGCTTAAGCCCCAGCTTATAGAGGTATTTTTCAAAAAACACTAATATACAGGGGTGTCTCTAAAGATCTGTACAAAATGCTACAACAAATTTCTTAGGCCACCTAAGTCAAAAACTGGATGGTTTTTGAGATACAGGGTGTCAAATTTTCCTTTTATTTTAGTTTTTTTTAAATATTTGTTTTTTCACAAAATTTAGGTTTAGAGGTTTTTCCAAGGTAAGAAATCAACAACTGTTTACATTTTTATTGTAAAATGTAAAGGGGGCCACTTGTAGTCCTTGGCTTATGTTCAAAATGTCATAGCTTTTTTTGTCATGGTATATTATGGTTCCAGTAAAAAAATATATTCTAACATATTGTTTGCACAAAAAGGTATATTTACTAACTATTAATACGATCAACAGTTTAAGAGATATTTACCAACGTGTTAAAAGCTTTCCGTTACGTTCTTTTATGATTTTTTTAGGCAAGCCGGGTTTCTCTAAAATATCTGTACAAATAGTTACTATAATACAACGATCTAATGCAATTTATCGTAGTCAAAAAGTTGATCTTTAAGAAGATACGGGTTTTTTTTATCTTTGGACAATCCACGAAGGCTAGAAGCCTAAAGACTAACGTACCGTGGGTGTCTTAAGTCAAAGATTCTATTTTATTGTTGTATATTGGGGCAAATAATTTGTCGTAGTATTTTTTACACAACTTTTATTAAAATGCGGGTGGCCTAGATAAATCGTGAATAAATACAAAAGAAATTCTTTATGTGGAATAAAAATTTTAATTCGGAATATCTTAAAAACGGTTGCTTGTATCGATATTTACTAAGTATCCCTTTTTTGTCAAAATAATATGGTAGAATTAAAATTCTGCACACAAACTTTAATATACAGAGGTATAAAAAGTAATTGCATTATAACATAAGCGAAGGACTGCAGGTGGCTCCTTCCACGTTTATGTTTCCCACCCTAAAAAACCCTTATAAACAAAATTAATAAAAAGTTTCTTTTTATTAAAATTAGTATTTAAAAATAATTAAAATAAAATGGAAACTTTAACACTCTGTTTCTTGCATGATATGTTTTTCTCAAATCTTACAATTCAGTCTTTCCCATTTAAAAAAATTAACATAAGCTATGGGTATTTTAAAAAATAATAAATTTATTGATCCCTAAAAAAATTGACTGTATGAAAATTTAGATTATATTTGACAAAGAAAATTTGCTAAATACTCTGTACGAAGTTACTAGAAGAAATATACTGCAACAAAGCTATACCTACGTTATTCACAAAATAATAGTTGCAAGTAAGGTCATCGATTTAAAACATGGATCATGAGAGAATTCCAAACCGGTGGATCAGAACACCAGGACAACGTCAAGCGAAAAAAAATCATTAAAACCGGAAGGCAGTAAGAAATATACTGGGTCAACTAACAGGTCATTGCAGACTGAATAAACACCTGGAAACAATAGGCCTGGCAGAAGAAAACCTATGCAGGTTTTGCCAGGAAGAAGAAGAAACTACAGAACACATGTGGTGTAGTTTGATAAGTACAATGGCAAACCACTGTGTAGTATTCTGCCATTCCTATGTAGTAGTTATTTAAAAATAACGGCCGTGGTGGCACTACCGCGTTTTCTAAAAGGTGCTGTGAAATGCAAAAACTGCATGTTTCAGTGCTTGGATCACGTTGACGGAACACGACAGTAATGGGTTAAACATCCAGTAACCCGGCACTCACGGTACACTGGTATTTAGGCATAAGCCTTCGTGAGATATCATAAAGTTTCAAAAAAACTATTTTTAAGACTGCAGGTTTGCAAAACCCTTTTAAAGGCACTTTTTTTCTTTTTACAATAATTTATTCCATATTTGTTTACAAATATTTTTTTTAATGGATTAGTATTTAATTATTATTCATATTAACATTAAAAAAAAATAATTTAAATAATAATCAGAAAATCCAACTAAAACAATTCCAAATCAGCGTGGGCGAAGAACTTCCAAACAAAAAACTTATCTCGAGATCTACGCGTCCAATGGGGCCCAGAGCTGTTAAAATTTAATTATATTAAAAATTTTTAACACTGTTACACCGCTTATCTTTTTATTTCATAATTATAATAACCAGTAGCTATGCAGCAGCTGGTTCGCTTATCTTATTGTATTCAGAACATATTTTCTTGCTTTGTGTCACCTAATTTATCAATTAAAATATTTATTTAATCTTCAGGGGCACAATAACAAAAGATTGAGCGTTAATGGGCATATACACGGTCCGTCAGGCCTTCGAACCTATCTTCCTGTAGACCCGAAGGCATGTCTCATGTCTTTCCGTGATCAAATATAGATTGATACCAAAGTCTATATTGTTTTAATTTCTAAAATGAAAAAATGGTAATTTATTGCCAGATTTTTTAAGAATTGGGAATAGGGCAAGCGGGAAAATGCACGGTGGGCCAACCCTTGGGTCCACTGGGCGGGGGATGTGGGGGTGGGGGATAAAGTAACGCAGGTAAAGTGAGAAATATATTCAAAGTAATAAAAATACTGGTAATAAAAGATCCGCAAACTATCATCTGCAGTATGTAATAAAACAAATTAAATAATAAAACCATTTGAAAAGACCGATGTTTTCCAGATTATTTTTTTGCATGTTTTTATTCTTGAAGTCACATTTTCATACTACAATGGTTACTTTTTAATATATTTGCGTTTCGTTTGACTAATGTCACCTAATTCAGTGTAAAAAGTTTTGAAGCCCAAGGCCAGGTATACAGGGTTTTCATTTATATTTTGCCACTAACTTTTGACTTTAACCAGGAAGAATAGGAAAAAACAGTCTGTATAAAAGTTTTATACTTTTTAATCTATTAAATAAACAGTGTGTCCCAGGATAGGTGTTACAAGATGACCTATGGAAAAAAATGTTTTTGAATTTTAAAATGATATTTTTGAAAATCTGGTCTTATGGTCCAAAACTAATGAATGTACAGGGCGAGTTAAAACTAAAATTCTTAGAAGTAAACTACCTTTATTTTTAGAAATAGAACAATATTGTAGAAAATTTTATTTTAAGTTAAAATTTATAGTAAAAGTGTTAAAGTAAAAATATTTTTTTTTCAATTATTTACCTTACGCATTACAACCTAAATAATGGGCAAAAGAGAGCAAAATTTAAATACAACTTTATTTTATTTAATTTGCTTACTCAGTCAAGTTAATGCGTATTTTAAAAATTTGACAAACCTGCTTGCTTTTTTACTTTAATTCTTTAAATTTAATTTTGACTCAAAATTCAATTTTCTACAACAGTTACTTATACAATATTGGTCTTTTTAAAAATAAAAGTACTTTACTTTTGGAAGTTTTTCATATTTTTAAATATAACTTGCCCTGTATAATACCACACAATACACAAGTTAAATTTTGTAATTATTAGTTTTGGATCATGCGACCAGTTTTCCAAAAATGTCGTTTTAAAATTTAAAAATATTTGGTCCATTTGTCCTCTTGTAACACCTATCCTGGGACACACTATATATTTTTAATTATGCCCGGTAATCATTGGTATTAGTATATGTAAATATTATTCTTTATTATTACCGAAGATCGATTAGATTATTGTTTAAATGATTAATTACACATTTTATAAAACTATATACAATCACGATCACGTTCATATACATAGCAAGCTTTTGTGTGTGTGTCTGGGGAAGTATTTGGCCGCTCTGATTGGTCTGGCTTCTTACAAAAATTATTATTGAATTAGTTCCCTAAGTATTATTATAAAAATCAAACCTGAAATTGTAAATAAAGTTACATTATACTAAGGACAATTGTAGTTTCACTTTAGACACCCAGAACAATGCTAAATTTTTGGTCATCAGCTTGGACGCTCGCTTCGTGGAATTTATAAAGCGGGTATCCATCGAGTACACACGTAAACAGTACGTATAATTTGCCGCTTCATAAATTTAGCCAAGCCAGAGTCCAAACTGGTGACCAAAAAATTTAGTATTGTTCTGGGAGTCTATAGTGAAACTAAAATTGTCTTCGATTATACGAAAGTTTTAAGGGAGTCCTTATCCTACCATGCATCTGCGCAAGCTCAGATGTCAAAATAAGGCTGGTATTATTAATGCCTGGTCTTATTTCACTGTGCAAAAATTCTCTATTATCATTAAGTCCATTTTATTACTGACCCAGGGACTAACAGTTTTAATCTGGTAAAAGTATAAAAGTAGACTGTAAAGGTAGCTTCGACTTTAGACTTTAATCAGGATTGACAGAAATAATAACATTTGAGAGTACCTCAAAATGTATGACAGCTTACCTTAAGTATATGTCAATTTTGTGATAATTTTTATTTGCTTAAAATAATTTTTATTTTTTACTTATTTCTACACTTACATAAATACTTATACAGTATGGTCTTGACTCACAAATCCATATTTAGGAAAATCGGCATCAGGTAAGTGTTCTAGAAAAAAATGCAAAATTGTTGTTTTACAAATATCAACTATAAAATTTAGGACAAGTTGCCCTGTTAGACTAGCAGGCTTTTCTATTTCTGTTAAGGTATGTTAAATTCTAAATTTTAATGTAAATCATTAAAGGGTCATCCAATAAGAATGTTCTATCTTTAACTAGAATTTGGTTTAAATTCCTTGCGATAATGTTATATACCGCATTTTGCATATGTTAACAGTCAGTTTTACCAAAATATCATGGAGAGATACATGATTCCAGAGCGAGTACAAATTGTTTAAAAAATGTTCTAAAAACAGGTGTTTTATCCACCAAACGCGCATGGTAGTGAAGTCGGCTAGCCACCAAGATTTTGTGATTTAACGCCCCTAGACTTTTTATATGGGGGTACTTAAAAGCTAGGGTATACCCCAATAAACCACTAACAACTAAGGATTTACAGAACAACATTAGAATGCCCATAAATCAAATTCAACCGGTTTTATATGAAACTGTGATCGAAAAAACTGGATATATCGAATTCACGCTACTTTACGAAGCAATGGTGCCAGACATACTGTTGCATATTTAATGGTATATACAGGGTGTCCCGTAATTAATTGGACATAGCAAAATGTTATTGGTTTTCGTTCTACATAGTACTAATTTTTTTACCAAACATTAAGTGAAATATCTCGGAATCACTGGACAGATTAAAGTGAAATTTGATGTACTTTTACTATTTGGGATGACAAACGCGAATATGATATCTATTTTGCCATTACCACTAGATAGCGCCACATACAATAACATTGATTAATTTAAATAGTCATAACTTTTTGAACTCCCTGTATGCTCATTTGAGAGTAGAAATAACAAAACAGCATTTAATTTTAGTCAAAAAAGGTATACTTCTTTGATCTCCAAAAAGTAGACCGTTTTCGAAATAAACGACTTTTTTATTTAGTTGCGGATGAACACTCCAAAATTTTATTAACAACGATAAAGTTAGAAAAGGCTATCGATTATAATAAATGTTCAAAATGTTTACCATCCACTAGGACACATTGTCTAATTATTTTATTTAATTTTTGCATAATGATTCTTCTTGGGCCCTGATGACATTGACTCTTTCCACAATCTTTTGCCACAATTTCTAACGGTTATTTAATAAATAATTAAATGTTGTTTTATTATTGCCACTCGCAGATGTGCGTACAGGGAGGTCAAAAAGTTATGACCATCAATCAATGTTATTGTATGTGGCGCAATCGAGTTGTAATGGCAAAATAGATATTATATTCGTGTTCAGTCATCCCAAATAGTAAAAGTACACCAAATTTCACTTTAATCTGTCCAGTGGATTCCGAGATATTTCACTAAATCTTTTGTAAAAATTAGTTTTAACACCCTGTAGAACGAAAACCAATAACATTTTGCTAAGCGATATTGAGCTCAAACGCTTTATTTTCATGTCAGGTATCCTACATTAACCTATGTCCAATTAATTACAGGACACTCTGTATACTGTACTAGCAAATAAAAAAGAGTTACAATAATTACATTTATTTTAGTTGTTTTATTACCATTTAAAAGTAGGGCACTTCTATTGAATGACCCTTTGATTTTTTTTTCAGTTACTTAATATACTCAACAATAGCAGCAAAAATCACTAGAAGAGCATTAAAAAGGGAATTTTAAACGATGCTTTTAAAAGGGAGGTAAGCATGATCGAAATTTATCATGTAATAAATGGGAAGAAAGCTGGCCGATTTCAACCACTGCAACCAAGAGTTGAAGAAGAACATCATGTCGAGAAAAGCCCGGTTCCCAAAAAAATGGAAAAACAAAATTAAATATGTGCATTTAATAGTAATAAACATATACAATGTCGTCAAAAAGTCTTGCACAGATACGCTTAAAATTCAGGTAATCAATTTTGGGGAAAAACGTCGATTTACGTCAAGAATTTTGTTAAATTGCGCATTTGCGCAAACCAATTTGTATAATGGTTTGTCGAAAACTTGTAACGATATACATCTTTAGTTTTTTTAATGGAACACCCTCTATATTAATTACTTTACAATTTTTGTTGTAAATTCTAACGAAAATGTAGAAGAGGTAACTAAAAAAAATTGAGTGATCAATAATAAAAATTTGAATAGGAGGTCATAAAATACTTTTGCACTTTTTGAAATATTTTTAAAATGGAAAGCAGTCTATATTAAAGCAGATTAGTCTTTTTGAGCTACTCTCTATACAGTGGCGTAGCTAGAGGTGTTGGGGCCCGAGAAGTCGGAACCCATAACATTTCAATAAGTAAGTGTTTTTGACTAAAAAAAAATTTGGACAACAAAAAAAAGGTCCTCACCTCCAATCGGGACCCCTTGTTTCTTTTTTCCTATAAAAACCGCCTTTTGGGGACCCCTTTCAACTGGGGGCCCGGGTCTGAGGGTCTTCAGGTATATTATTAAAAATTAATAAAGAAAATAAATAATACTTGGCTTCTTTCCAAAATAAAGATATTTTTTTTAAGAAAAATGAAACTTTTATACAGGTTGTTTTGTTACTACGGTACGAAACTTATAAAGGTGATTTCTTTTATAAAAAAAAGTTCCTATAAACATATGTTCGGACTTACTTCATTTCTAAAATAGACTAAACGTCTATAATAAAAATACCAGGAGGTCATCATTTCTGTCTCACTTTAGGTTATTCTCCTTTTTGTTGCTCGCACACCATTTAAACGATGCGTTTAGACAGCGATAATTGGTTGCCGTCCTTACTTGTATGACGCTTGTGGCTTTTTTACTATTGAATTGATCTTTACATGGCGTTAATATTTTTTAAATATCTTAAAAACCCTTTAACCGATTTGGATTAAATTTGGCATACCTATTTAGTGTAATAAGGCGCTTGTAAAGCACCTCGATTGAGAACATTGGGTCCAGTGGAGTCTAAGTGGGCACCACAACCAATATTATTGAAAAAAATATACGCCTTATAAATATTCTTCGTATATAGCTTTGTTTTCAAGGAAAAAATTTAAGCCACTTTAATTTCTTTTAAAAAGTACCCATTGACAGCATAGTAAAAAAATTAACAATTATTGGCCTTAAAATAAATGAGCAGTCCTGTATTTTATCAGTATATTTATTTATTTATTTAAACGTTTTTATTGGTTTCCCAAATGGCCCTCGACCGAAGTCCTTCAGCCATGGTAAATTTTACAATTTTTGTTTAAATTACAATAATTATTTGCTAAACTTATAACATATATACAAAATATAATCCTGTTTGACACAAAAAAAAATATATTTTATGTTAAGGTAACGCTTAGACTAAAATTATTTAACAGTAATTAAAAATATCAAAATATAAGGAACTAATTAACATTATGCAGATTGACAATTTTTTCAAATATAGTTTCTATAGGGAATTTATATCTTGTAGGCCTGTTTTCCCTAGTTCTGCAAAGAGGTTCCATTTTTTCGATATTGTGTGTTTTCTTTGCAAATTTTGTGTTAAGTAATTGTATTCTGTCATGTATTGGTTGTATGTGTGTTTTTTGATACAGAAGCTCATTACTTGGATTGTGTAAATTATTCTGTGGGTGTCTCATTTTGGTTATGGTTCGTATAGAGGAAGTTTCTGCAACTGATATGTTTTTGACTGCTGGCCCTCTAAGATTTAAAAATAGTGTGTGTCCATATTCCAAGATTGGATCTACATATTGATTTGTATATTTTTGTCGCTGTTCTTATGGTTATTCCTTCATTCTTGTAAGTTAGAGCTCGAAAGTATTTAGCTCGACCAATTGTTTTACTTTTAATAGTTTTGGTATGTTGGTTAAAGTTTAGCTTGGCATCTAACTCTATGCCGAGATATTTTGCAGTTGGTTTTGGTCTGATCGGTTGGTTAAAGACGCGAATTTGAGGTGAATTAGGTTTGAGAGAGTGGTTAAACAGAGTAAACTGTGATTTAAGTGGATTGGGAATCAGGCGCCATTTCTTAAACCATTTTTCTACATCATCTGTTACCGAAGCTGTGTCATCTGCGAATTGGAGGACATATTTGCTTTTATTTATCCCTTCGATGGATTCTGTTATGTCATAGCAGTAAATATTATAGAGGAGAGGTGATAACGGTGAGCCTTGGGAGACACCCTGCTCTGGTGTAAATTCTTGGGACTTTTGAGAATTAATTCTTACACTTAATTTTCTGTTCTTTAAAAATTGATTAATAATATTGATAAGGTATCTAGGAACTTGAAGAAGGTGTAGTTTATATAATAGACCCTTGTGCCATACGCTATCAAACGCTATTTCTATATCCATAAATAGAGCAGCAGTTTTTAAGTTTTCAAGTTTCGCTGTCTCAATATTTGAGGTTGGAATTGTTAATCGATGTACAGTTGATGCTTCATCTGTAAAGCCGAATTGATGGTTTGGTATTTTATTATGTTTTATTAGTATATTTTATTAAAAATAACGTTAAATACAACTACCTATTGCTTATACAGTTTTTAACTATGCACTAAATTTTCTGACGAACAATTTAATAAAACAATTTACAAAATATTAAAAATGTTCCCATTTGTTGCACACTTAATGAACCACACTGATAATTATACATGAAACACATCTAAAATTTTCTAATAAATCCGAAGAATCAATTATACGGTGTCCCAATTAATAAACTTAACTTGTATATCGCTATGGTTATTCAGGGCACCGTGTATAATTAAAATGTTGTGTGTCAAAAAAAAAGGGAAATGTAACAAAAAGCCGGACCATTTTTTCAAGTTATTACTTACAAGGTAATTTTTTGTGAGTAGCTGTATTTTGACGAGACGACCAACTTTTTTCCTTACAATAATTTTCGTTGGTGGTAGCATACAGATATAGCAGCAGAGATTAAATATGTTGATTTGATGAATATCAAAAAACCAGGATGACGTACCTCGCAATTTGTAGGATAATGTAGGTGTGAAATTATATGATTATTTAATCAACATAAAAAAATTAGCTGGTTAGTAGTTATTTTTACGACATCGTTAACTTTTTGATAAAACCTTACATTTTCTGGGATAAATAGTTTTTCGGTTTATTTAGATAATTATCTAAAAATTCCCCACCACTGTTTTTTGACCAATCAAATGTGTAGTTTTGGTTGCATTACCATGACAACACAAGTTTTTATCGGAAATTTTTTCTTCTGTCTGGGGTACCCTGGAGCGAAATATAGTGGACACTTTTTGACATAATCATTGAATTTGTTTTAACGTCATGTCTGTCATTCACATACATAATTAGAGAAAATGTTATTTTGTACCAGTTGTGTATTTCAGACATAACATAATATAAAATAATGTAAGGTTTTAAGACCCTAAATGACAATTTTATACAACTACAGTTAGTAAAATAATATCATAAGACTTAAAGTACTAGACATAAGTGAAGAGCAAACGAAAGCAAGGTATGGGTCTAAAAAAATTAAAATAAACTATTTTTACCAACTGTAGTAATATAAGGTATATATAATATAAAAGAATAAACAATGATAAGCTCTAAAATTACATATATTTGCAACTACAATTGGTAAAATGGAAAATATTTATATTATAGTAAAATTTTAAAGCTCGTGTCAAAGTTACAAAATAACACAAACTTGGTGTGAAATTTTCTTACCGAATACCACACGTGCTTAAATTATTTCGGGAAATTTTTCTCGGCCACGAATATTTTAAGAAAATTATCCCACGACTGCGGTTCGGGATAATTTTCAAAATATTCGTAGCCTTGACAAAATTTCCGGAAATAAATTTAGCACTAGTGGTATTACAAGTGAAAATTAACAAAAAATCCCTGTTTGTAATAAATTTTGAGTGTTTGTCAAATCAACACACTTAATTCCTGGTACCCCTGTAAGCTACCACCAACGAAAATTGTTGTAAAAAAAGTTGGGCTCCTCAAAAATATGAAGCTACTTCAGGGATCCCTAACTATGGTATTTTTTTCGTTTTTTTTCCAAATATAATTACTTGAATTTTAATTAATCTGAAAGCTATTATTTATATTATATCAGTCATTGTTTTTATTAGTTTCTTGAAATAATAACTTCTAGGTCACGTGACAATAAAATCTACTGGCTTCACTTTTATCCACGATGTAATATTGGACTTACTGTACAATTAAACTCCACCCCTGACGAAATAATTAAAAACGTTATAATAATCGTGATTAACCCACTCCAAGGGCAGTTTAACAACCACTTATGAACACCACAAGGGGGTCGTGGAAAAGGGTTAACAGACTTTGGGGTGTAGCAAATTTCCAGCCCCAAAACAATGAGACAATGAGTCGGGTCTTTAATAGGTGTTCATTGATATGCAAATAAGGTGATGGTAGTGAATAATACTCAATTTTTTAAAAATTAGGTTACTGCTTTAAGTTCGGGGTTTTAATACTGAAAAGAATGGTACTTATTTTGACAATATTGTGACATATAATTTTGAAATACATACATAGGGTCACTTGACGTCACTAGGGCAATGTACCATATGAAACTATCTTCTTGGGACAATGAGACCGGTGGACAATTAAAACTAACTTTGCATTTTTAGGACCAACTTAACTTATTGAACTAACTTAATTTGGTCCGGGCATACCCCGCACTCAGGGTAGCCCGTGCGGGGGCTGAACTAAAACTTTAACTTTATACTTGACTTCACTAACTACTTCTTATCTAATTAATCTTTCTAACTTCTTTTCTCCTTTTTTAAATATTAAATTTTGCTGTGTTTGTTTTGCATTTCTACGCTACCCAGTTTGTTTATTGTTTTTATTTTATTATTATAGGAGTAATCCCAATGTTAAGTAAACTAATTAAAATGTATACTTATTTTAAAATTCCCAAAAATGTATATTTTTAAAATTCCCAAAATGTATACTTTTTTATACTAGTTGTTCACATATGCCCCCTTCTTAAAAGAGTTGGACCCACAACGCTATTAGAAATGAGCCAAATTTACAACCCTTTAAAAAAAAATTAGCAATATTACCAAAAACGATAGTTCCATATAGCTTACAAAAATTCAAAACCTAACATTATGTTACTTATTATATAAATTATATTTATCGTAAATAATCTTAACGTTTTATTAAATCTTTTGTTTTTTTAAACTCAAAAAATATTTTTAACCAATTAATTTAAAAAAAATGCAAGAAAAAATGTAAAAATAGTTTTTTTTCTAAAAATAATTCATTTAGGTTATATTTAACATTATGACTCTTTTTTTTTTTTTGTTGAAATTTTAAAAAATTCTTCTGGATAAATTATCTAAAATAATTATTTAAAAAGTTCTAGAGATGTTTTTGCTGAAATAATTAGTTCAAATAAGATTTTAGCTTAATTTTAAAAACCTTTTAAATTTGAGCTTTTCTTTAAGTAGGTACTTTAAATAAATATAGTTTTAACGGTAAGATTATTTTTTAGACAAAAAATGACCTAATTATTGTTACTCATAAATTATATATTTTTTTTTTTTTTTTTGATATTGTAACGTATAATTTTGAAATACATTTGACCATCAAAACTAACTTTGCATTTTTTGGGACCAACTTAACTTATTGAACTAACTTAATTTGGTACGGGCATACCCCCCACTCAGGGTAGCCCGTACGGGGGCTGAACTAAAACTTTAACTTTATACTTGACTTCACTAACTACTTCTTATCTAATTAATCTTTCTAACTTCTTTTCTCCCTCTTTAAATATTAAATTTTGCAGTGTTTGTTTTGCATTTCTACGCTACCCAGTTTGTTTAATGTTTTTATTTTATTATTATAAGAGTAACCTAGAAAATTGTTTAATTTATACTTTTAAGACCTTGACACCTCACGTATATTTTTATGTAGCAAATTTCCCAATGTTAAGTAAACTAATTAAAATGTATACTTATTTTAAAATTTCCAAAATGTATACTTTTTTTATACTAGGTGTTCACAATATTTATGAGTTGAAACAAACAACATCATATCTTTTATAATAACGAGTTCTAAAAATATTACAAATATTAAAAAATAATAATAAAAAAATATTTTATAATTATTTTAAAAATAAAAATATTTTAAGGTAAAGCTAATAAATAAAAGAATCTCGGACTGTTTTTCGTATGACGATTTTTTAAAGGACAGTATTTCGAATGGACAGGTCGTTGGTATACAGGAGAAAGTGGCCAAAGCAAAATATTTTAAGATTTTTTTTTACATTTAATTTCTTATAATGTAATGTAGTTTTACAGAAAAAATTGATCAACTCTAGTTTTTTTTCACCCTTTCGGGGTCATCCCACCCAGGTCCGACGACCGCCCCCTAGGTGGTGCACTGCAGCCTGAAGGCTTATTGTACCTTGACCCCTACTCCTTCTCATTCACACACCATTCATTCCATAACTTGGATGGTTGTTGCTCGGTCCGCTTCCCCGAGCAGAAACACCGTGTGCCGCTGCCCAAAACACCGCTGTCGCCGGACACCCATCCAAATTATGGGCGCGCATTCCACTGCTTAACTCCGGAGATCGACGCTCGCCGATACAACCGAAGCCGCCACAAGCGCGCCTCAACTCAACTCTAGTTTCTTATGGATATATTTTACACTCGTAACTTTACTTGTATGAAATAATTGATTTTATATTTGACCGCGGCATTTTAAATTTAATTGATATTTTATTGAAGAAATGCTCCATATTGGTTAGGCGGATTTAATTATTCAGTGGTCTGGGGCCAGGACCAAAGCGGTATTATTCTTTCTAGACAGATTTTGGCGTGTACCCATCAAGAAAGGCCATTGAATATTTCAAATATAATATTTTAAAGTTATCAATACTGGACTTGGTCAATTTCTCCTGTATACCAACGAGGTATTCAAAAATATAGTTGTTCCAAATAACAATTTTCCAAATATAAGTTTTGAAGGAATTGCAAAGTAGGTAATTTAAACAAAAACTTATTTATGTATAAATAATTGCAGACTAATAATTTACAGTATATTCACGGATTTACTTTACAAAGGACAAATCGACGAAAATTTAAATGTTTAAAAAATCGTGTATGCTTTTGCTTCTTAAAAAAACAAACAAGATTTGCGTAGACAAATTTGTTTTGTTTTGTACAGGGGCTCTAAGTCTACAAAAATGTGAAAATGAAACAAGACAAAACTGACTCTATTTTTAATAATTTTGCAAAATGTCAAATAAAAAGATTTTTTAGAATTAAATCAGAATCCTATATCTAAAATTTTACATAAAATAAACAAAAGATTTTTTTTCATATCATATTGTTTTAATCATGATTCACACCACTTTTTCGTAACCTGGTTTTACATTTTTATATTTAAATATATTTGAAAAACTTTGACATTAATTATTGTGTTGTGTTTTAATACAGTTTTCACAAGGTAAATTACGTAAAAAAATACGACACTTCAAAAAAAAACCAAAATTTAATTTAGGTAAAATTTTAGGTATAGGATCCTCATTTATTCCTTAAAAACCTTTTTTATTTACCATTTTGCTGAATTATTAAAAATAAAGGCAATTTTTCTTGGTCCATTTTCACATTTTTGTAGTTTTTAAAGCCTCTGTACAAAACAAAACAAATTTATCTATGTGAATCTTGTTATTTTAAAGCCGCGTCCACATTAGTAAATAAATGTGTTGTATGTTGAATCTAGAATTCGGCGCAAATATTTGCGGCGCAAATTTCACGTTCTACCCACGTTCAATTTTACGTTGTGTGTCATGCGTTCGTGCTCAAAACGTGTGTGATCGTATGCGTTGCATACTATTTTGTTATTATGGATTTGTTTATATTTTTTCGCCAAGTATTTTATATTTTGTAAAAGATAAATTTAAATAAAGAGGATGTTCTTCTTCTGATACAAGAATATCAAAAACAAAGACTTTTATGGGATCCAAGCGATAAGTGGCATTTTCATAGAAACAAAAAGAATAATGCTTGCGGAGAAATCGCAAAATGTGTTATACGTATTATTTCGAATGAAAATTCAGTTTTTATTAAAGTTCTCGCCTTACAGATGTTGTTTTTGAAAGATAATAAATTTTAAAAAATAAAAATCCAGTTTTACTACCACATTACCTTTACATAATCTTTTATAGAACGTCAATTAAAGCACTGCATACTTCTGGAACTATCAATGATATGCTTTGTTTGTATATTTTAAAAAGATATTGAAGGCTTGTATATGAATCTCCAGTAGCCATAAAACGTAATGTGACAGCTAACCTTTCCTTCACGGATATGGCTTCTCTAAGCTTGGTGTCCTTTTTGATAATTTTTGGTCCAATCTTATTTATTAAAATCTCAAAGTCATTTGTAGACATACGCAAAAAAAATTTGAAATGCCCAGTACTTTCATCCAAGGATAGTTGATATAATAACTTTACGCCATCAAATTGTTTTTATTTTGATACAAATGTTTAATCCAATATCGTCTTTTTTCTATTTTTCTCCTCCATTTTTTTTTGATAAGATTTTGCACGACGATAAAAGTAGCGCATTTTCATTTTATCATTAACATTGCATCAGACATAGTCACAGAATGGTGGGCTTAGAACAAATTAGAAAGATGGATATCAGTTAACTTCTATAATTTCTAAATAGCAAGTCATAATAACATTTGTCAAAATCATTGCGTTAACGTAAATACGTCCACACTAAAACAATATTTCGGCGCAAATCTCTTTGATGTTGAAAAAAACCGACAACCGACGGATCGCGTGCGTTGAATGTCGCGAAAATTTTTGCGTGTGTTTCTATGCGGCGAACTCGTCCACACTTGCAAAAATTTTAAACGCACATACAAATTTGTGCCGCATGGCGCACACAACGTAAATTTTTACTAGTGTGGACGCGGCTTAAGAAGCACAAGCAGTTGTCATATACGACTTTTATTAAAATTTAAATTTCTGGTCCATTTGTCCAGGGCCGTATTAACTGTTTAAGGCACCCTAGGCTAGAATTCCCTGAGCGCCTATTTTCCACCAAAAAAAATTTAAAGAGAAAAAAATGTCTTTTCCTCCGTAGCGCTTATTTTGAGTGCCAGGCGTCTTACTTCACCACCCGAAATAAAATTTGATCCCCAAAAAAATGGTCATTTCCTCCTTTTCGCGCACTTTTTGGCGCCTATTTTTCATGGCGCCCTAGGCTGTAGCCTAGTCAGCCTAATGGTTAATACGGCACTGCATTTGTCCTATTGTAAAGTCCATCTAAGGACATACTGTAGATTAAATTTGTCTTTCACTACGTTTATATCGAATATTTGAAGCTAGCTTGAGTTAAAGCGGCTTTTAAAAGTGGCCTGAAAAAAGCGATATAAACGCGCTTGAAAGTGACTTGAATCGTTCAAGTCAAGCCTGAAAATAAGTAGGGTTGACTTCACTGAAGCCGATTAGAAGCACGATATAAACGATTCAAGCGGGCTTAATAACTGCCTAACTTCAGATGAATGCTTCCTCGAACGTCATCAGTGTCAATTTCATATATAATTTTCACATTTTTATACAAAGAAATCGCCCCGAGCTGTACCGAGATAAACCTTAAAAATTTAGATCTATCAAAGCATAATTTTTCGTAAGATTCTTGTAAATATACTCCCATTAAATAAAACACAAAACAGTTGTTTAATTTGTAATAATCCGCAAAAAGTCCCATTATAACATTTATAAAATTGTTATAAAATTACTTAAATAAATTATATCAGGTCCCGTGAGAAACATAAACGTGACTTCAACAATAACACGTATTTTAATAAGTTATTCTCTGTCTCTCTCGCTCCTACTGCGTTTAGTATTGACCGTTGTACGTCGCTCTTCGTCTATGTGAATATGGTGAAGCAGCCTACCGTAACTTTTGTAAACGCCAACCACAATATACCACAGAAAATTATATCGGAATAAATTAGTTTGCTGGAATCTTTTCTTGTTTTTAAGAGTAAAAATACCAGTAGCGTACGTTGGTGTTTGCAAAACATTGAATTTAAAGAACAGGAGCCCATTTTTGGCCTTTTTATAAAATGATTTGATCATCTGACTCTACCAGCTGTACAGCGTGCTTTATTTTGATGGTTTACGGTGTATCTCGAAAACCGTGAGGAATAACAAAAATCTAATATAGGACTCCCTTTCTCTTTTTTGAGAAACAACTATAGTGAAAACAGTTCATGGCTGCTGCGATCCATCTCGGAGCTACAGGGTGATTTTAGGATTTTGCCCATTTTTATAATCTTTTTTAACTCGTTTGCTATTAAAGTTGTGAAAAAACTTTAAATAAATTAATTGTGTACATTTTTTCCGTAGAATATTGTTGTGTAATTAGTTTTTTTCTATATTGGTTAGTTTTTGAGAAAATTACCCAAGTTATGTTTTTTCTTATGGAACACCCTGTATATTTTTATCTGTATTTATTAAGCTCTCTTTTAGCTTTTCAAGAATATATATAGGTATGTATTGTTTGTTTAAAGTTTTAACAAAAATTAGTATTTTTCATAAATTTTGCTTTTTTAGGGAAAGCCATGACTGAAAATGACAAAACAGTATTTTTCAATACCTACTTTTTTGAATTTGCTACCCTAACGAATATTTTATTGACAATTAACTTTTATATTTAGAGGGTATTTTAATATGCTTAGCTAAGCTTAAATAAATATAACTTTATCATAGAAAGGCACTACTACAGAAAAAAGTTATATTTACTAAATTAAAATAAAATAAATACATATTATAAAACATTTCAAATCAAGGAATTCATACTTAAACTAAAAAAAAACAAAAATTACAATAAATGTTTAAATTATAGTGTTCCATGATGTGTATTTATTTTATTTCCATTAAGTAAATATTATATATTTTTTCTGTAATACTGCTTTTTCTATAATAATGTCATATTTTTTAAACTTGTCTATTATTGTTATGTTGTTTATTATAATTATATTGCAATTTTTGGAAATATTTAAAAAAAAATGAATAAACATTTATTCAAGCTTAGGTTGGTTAATTAAAATAAATGAAAAATATAAAAATTAATTTTTAATAAAATATCAAGTTGGGGTAGCGGAACCAAAAAAGTGAGTATTGAAAAATACTGTCTTGTCATTTTCAGTCATGGCCTTCTATAAAAAAAGAAAAATTAATGAAAAAGGTTAATTCTCGGTAAAATTTTAAATAAAAAATACATACTTAAAAATATTTTTAAAAAGCCAAAAGAGAGCTTAATAAATACACATAAAAATATACAGGGTGTTCCATAAGAAAAAACAACAAATAAAGAAGAAAACTAATTACACCACAATATTTATCGGAAAAAACTACATAATTAACCTATTTAAAGTTTTTTACAACTTTAATAGCAAACGTGTTAAAAAGATTATAAAAATGGGCAAAATCCAAAATCACCCTGTAGCTCCGAGATGGATCGCAATAGCCATGAACTGTTTTTACTATCGTTGTTTTTACAAAAAAAAAAAATCGAGTCCCATATCAGATTTTTGATATTCCTTACGGTTTTCGAGATACCCCGTAAAACCATCAAAAATGAAACACCCTATACGTAGACAGGCAGTATGGATTTCGTTACAAGAGATCTATTGGCAATTTCAATTCAAATTAAGGAGCAGCAATGTTGCAATTCGGTCAATCAGCTGATAAAAATGGGTATCTAGATCAAAAATGTTTAAAATATTTACCATATTTACAGAAATATACGATTTTGGGTTTGTGTCTCGGGTAGAAGCAAAAGCACTTTTGAAAACAAGAAACATTAAATTTCTGACAAATTAATAGGCATCATAGTCTAAAAACCTAAATAAAACTAAGAGTAGTTACCAGCTCACTCTCCGCGTAATCTAATCTATATTATATAAAATGCTAATGTACGTTCGTGTGTCCACGATTTTCGCTATCATCCGCAACTCCGATCGACTTCCCGTCAGGGTTACAAATACCCCTTGGTCTCCCATTGTGAGTAAGGGAGTTTGGTCGGGGTGGGTGGAAGTGGGTGGTTGTGGGTGGCAAAAATGTAAAATATGTGTAGTGGCGCCATCTGTTGTCGAGTAGTTGAACTTCATTCAGAACAACGGTTATTTGGGTCTCATATAAACTCCCGAGCGAAGCCGGGAATCATAGCTAGTTTTATATAAAGTGACAAAACGTAACTTTTTGAATATTTACACTTAAACTGCAGGCATAACAAATCCGACTTTGCACCTTTTGCTTCATGACAGAATTGTTTACGGAATCTATGATGACAACCACGAAAACGATTAGCATAAACTGTAGACTAATTATTCTTGTATTTTTATTGCATTTTTTCAATAAATTGTAAAAATGATTTAAAAACACGATATTAACTGCCACAACAACAAGAAAACCTTGAATATGAATTGTCATGGACGCTCATGGACAACGTTGCAAGCTTAATTTTAATTATATTGTCAATAGAGAATCTTCTTTCCCTTGATCACACAACTGGAACAACTCTTGAGTTTCTAGGTGAATCCCAGATCGTTGCTTTTGATAAATCCAAAGTTTTTGACCAGGTCTCGCATGTCAAATCCTCAATAAACTTTTTTCCTACGGTCTTCCAACTAAACTTTGTTCTTGGCTCTCTGATTATCTTTTTGATCGACGTATATCATTTATGAAAATGGCCACTCTTCAAGCTTAATTCAATTTAATGATGTAGTGCCTCGAGGCTTAGTACTGGCACCAACATTGATTTTTTTTATATCAACGACCTTCTTTTTTAAACAACCAGTTTTATTTATGGTTTTGCTGACAATAATCCTTCACTCCAGTTTTCATGTTATCAAAACCAGTCTCTAAGCCTGTCTTGAAAAGCAAACGCAAAGCGATGCAGATATCTTTTTCACAGGCCTTTCATTTGATATTTGATTGGGGCGCAAAAAGATCGTCCATATAATGCATCAAAACACAATCATGTTCCTTGTCACAAAAAAAAATATGTTTAATAAGACATGGTTACATTTTTTACTTTCCTTAAAAAACTAAAATTAGGCCACTTACCAGTTTTAAAAGACTGTATGCCACTTATGACACAAATATCAAAAAACTATCAGATTTTTCTTTTTAATAGCCAAATTATAAAAAAACGATGTTTTAAATTTAATTTTATGTTTTTAGTTAATTTTATGTTGGTAAGGCTGGCAGACTTAAGCCTGATTTATAGTTTCAGTAACGTAAGTCGTCAAACTAAAGACTTAAGCGTTAAGACGTAAAAAGTAAGCAGTAATAACAGGTCAATTTATAGTTCCTTAATTTAAAGTATCTCCTTACGGTTTTTAGGTTATGAATATTGTTGTTGTCATTTTAAAAAATGTATTTTATAAAATATAATTTATGTAGATTGGCTCATTGGCTGTTCACAAAAGACATCAACGACAACAAAAATAAAATTTAATGTAAAATGGCCCATAAATAACCAAAAATGTAAACATGACGCTGAGGCGCGCTTGTGGCGGCTTCGGTTGTATCGGCGAGCGTCGATCACCGGAGTTAAGCAGTGAAATGCGCGCCCATAATTTGGATGGGTCTCCGGCGACAGCGGTGTTTCGGGCAGCGGCACGCGGTGTTCTCTGCTCGGGAATGCGGACCGAGCAACAACCATCCAAGTTATGGAATGAATGGTGTGTGAATGAGAAGGAGTAGGGGTCAAGGTACAATAAGCCTTCAGGCTGCAGTGCACCACCTAGGGGGCGGTCGTCGGACCTGGGTGGGATGACCCCGAAAGGGTGGAAAAAAAAATACATGACGCTGCCGATTATCGGCGAAAACGACCGATGTCAACCGAGCCGTAAGACTCAAGACTTAAGAAACTAAAATGAACTATTTCTTAATTCTTACGTCTTACGGCTTAAGTCTGTCTGCTTAAGATTTTGGCACTATAAATTATCAGGTTACTTGTCACATGTTTATTTTTCTTACGGCCCTACGTTAAGTCTTAAGTCTTACGTTACTGAAACTATAAATCAGACTTTACAGCCAAAAGGCTGATACATTATTAATACACAACATATCTGTCATATTGCCATATAATGTACTTAAGGCGGAAAATACCTGCCAAAATTTTGATTTTTTTGTTTTTATAATGTTAGTAGAGTCTTTTAAGAACAAGTCACTTAAATTTTAAAACATACTTTTCAGTATTTCTCATATTACAGGGTCGGTAAGGGTCGTTCATAAATTACGTAAGGCATTTTAGGGGGTAAGGGGATCGAGATTAATCTCACCAAATCTCACCGTAGGGGAGGGGGTCTCTGCAAATAATACGTCATGTTGCTTCTGCTAGAAACAGAAAACATGTAAGGAGATTTAAAATAAAGTGTTACTATTTGGGTCGAGATCCATTTCTTTTACTCTTTAAAATTATTTTAACCACAAAATCACTATTTCGGTTAAAAAGTGGTGCCTCTTTAAATTAAAAAATATCACGGGAAATTGGATTGGGGTATGCGGGGTTAAAGCAAATTTTCTTAGAACTACAATTTTAAAATTGGCGAAGACGATAATCAAAAAGTTATTGACCAATCTTCCAGCAATTTTGCGCAGATCTCTATCTAAACCTACCAAATTCCCAAAACTTTATAGAATTTTTTTTTTTAAAGCAGAAACGATGGAAAAATTAAGCCAAAAAGTCATTTTATTTTTTTCAAGCATTGTATTACTCGAATTTATTTATTTTCCCTTTTTAGATTCACCGACAAATGATGACAATAATAAGCTCAAAAAATTTTAGTTTTTGATTTTCAAATTACTAGAACCGATGCTAGAGTGCCTGTCAATAAAGAAGTCTCTCTCGACTTTCCTACAAGATTTTAGCCTATAGCCGCCATTTTGAATAAATGAAATAAAAACAAATCTTATAATATTTTGAGATATGAAGAAACTACATACCAAACTTTTGAAAATATATAGTGACTCTTTTATTTAATGAAATCATAAAAATCAATAAAAATTTAAGTATTTACAGGTATCTTTCCCCTAATACAATATCTGCAAGTATATATACCTGGGTAGATTGTTTATATTTTGTTGTACAAAAAGTCATATTTACTTATTAAAGAAAGTATTTTTAGCACGCCACTGATTGAATTATTGCTAATGCTATAAGCTACCGTAAAAATACCCAACCTTTTTAGTATTCTGCAATTGTTTTGATGTGTTCATTACACTACAATAAAGTTAAAAACCTTTCTTGTTTTATTATTATTATTATTACGTAGGTAGTTATTTTTAAATCTTGATAAAGTGGATACTTTAAGCTTTTATTTAAAATGTAAAGGGATGTGCTAATTTAATAAAATGTTACTAAAATTACACATAAAAAGCCTTATACTTGGTGCAAATATTTCTTAAATTCCCGAAAATGCATTAAATCCATTTTTTTAATAAATGCTTTTTACCGACGTTTCCCTATCGATAGCACGAGACATTTTCATAAATCTTTACTCTGCAAGATAAATTAAAACACTGACTTAAGATTTCTCAAATGCTTGCTTTCATAGAAATAGTTTTAAATAGAATTAAAAGCAATAAATATATTTTTTTAAAACCAAGTTAAACAGAACTGTAGCATAACCATCTCCTTTAATTAATTATTAAAAATTTTACCCTTATAGTCCGGTCAATTTAGACCTAAAATATTGATCAAATAACGAAAATCCCGACAGGGACAAACTTTGGTAAAGACCTTGGTTTAACCATTAAAAATAGCATGCCAAAAGTCCCCATCGATCCCATGTGTCATGTGTGCTAAGACGCCCCTTCTGTTTTAGCGCCCCCTCAATCAGTGGCACACCCATACATTTTTCCTGGGAGGGCTTCAGCAAGAACTTCGATTTTCAAATTTAATAAAATTATACAAAACTAATAGCACTGGCGCTGAAAGGTCATTTAGTCATTTACGCAAAATAAAGTCTTAACAAAGGACCACTTTTGGCGAACAGAGGCTAAAGGATTTAGCCCTAATAAGCATCGAGTCAGATTATGCTCTTGATGTTGACTTTGACACAGTTTTGGAAAAAATGAAAAGTGTCAAGGCCACGGCGGTCGTTTTTCGACCAGAATCTTTTCGTTTACCTGCCCAAGAAAAAGGGCCAGATAAGGACATGTACATTTTTGACCAGGGATATTAAATTTTATACGTATTTTTGACCAGAATCTCTTCGTTTACCTGCCCAAGAAAAAGGGCCAGATAAGGACATGTACATTTTCGACCAGGGATATTAAATTATATACCTACTTTCCGGTACTACGGTATAGCGCCCAACAGGGTTATTAAAAGAGTTTTAGGGAATTACGAATGGTTAGTTCGTAAGCAAGTCCTTTTTTTAAATTTCCTTAATTAAATCCAAGACTAATGCACACTAACAAATGGTTAGTTCGGGAAAACAAGTCCTTTTTTTTATTCCTTAATTAAACTAAGACTAATACACACTTTATAAATCCACTTAAAAATTCTATTCCCACCTTTATCATTAATATTACACCATTTATAAAAATCATTGATTTTTGCGAAAATCATGGAAAATTGCTTAAATTTCTACAAGAGCAAACTTTTATAAAAATATATTTTTCTTAGTTTTGGCGTAGGAGAAACTAAAATTTAATATGTAAAAGTCGGACTCAGAAATCGTGTTGACCGAAGTTATCAGGGCCGTGCTTAGCGGGTGGTGCAAGTGGTGCAAAGCACCAGGGCACAACGCTGTAGGGGCGGAAAAATGTGAAATAAATGGCGAAATGTATAAAAGAAAGGGCGGACGGCAGGAGGAATAAAAGTTTTTAAAAATCGGAGAAGAGAGCAATTGAGAAGTAAGGACAAAAATAGGGGAAACAAGAGTAAAACAGTAAAGAGTGTAATGTAAAAATTTAAGAAATTGGGGTGAGGGCCTTCTTTTTTTTGCTCTTTAACATTTTTTAAACCCCAAATTTTTGATCCAAGGGCGGCAAATACCCTAGGAACGGCCCTGGAAGTTATCTTTCATATTCCTAAATAATTCCCGCACCCTTTTACATCTGGTCGACTTCTGGTCGAAATTACATGGGTTTTTAGTACCTGTTCTAAACTTGGTCGAAATTACATCCGCCCCAAGACCAGGCGGTTTTTGTTTTAAAAATAGTTTTTTTATATTTGTAAGTTTATAAAGTGCGTTTTGTTTTGGTTAATTCATATTTTATATTTGTTTTTGCAAAAATATATCTTAAAAATTGTTTATTTATATTTAAAAAATGGATTATGTTGTTTCCATTTATAGCGTGGTATGATACCATTGATATCAAAGGATTTTAAAATAATTTACATTTTAATTTGTACATAACTTATTTTAATGTACTTGTCTTGGTGGCAGTAAAAAATATTTATCCAACACTTACATATAATATCTACATAATTGATCAGATTTTGAGGATATAAAGTGTACTATAAGTCACTAGTGAGCTAAAGTACCCTTTAGCTCACTAGTGAATTTTAGACTTTAGCTCACTAGTGACTTATACTAATTCTTTATTACTTCCAACATTTCACAATTAAAAAAATAACATAAAACAACTAATATATTATACTACAATTTATTCGTGTTTATATTAACAGTAATTGTTATATTAGATTTATCTTGGACAACGTTACATTGTGCGGAGTGTTCTTCAGGAAGTCTTTCAGCACTAGTACTTGCCTTGGTGCGCTCTTCACCCTGTATTCGTCTTGCAATCTCAAACTTGTTAGAGATGCAATTTTCTAAATATCCTTCTGCCACGGTAGAAGACTTCCACTCGCCATGGCATTTAAGGTTGGTGATATCGGCCCCAGCGTTGACTAGAAGTGTCGCTGAAGAACGCCGCATGCTATGACCACTATATAAGATTTCATCAGGTAGTTGCAAATAATGAGCAACTACTCTCGGAATTTTCGAAATTTTATTTATTCCCACGCATTGCCTAGTGCATTTGCCTTTTTGAAAGTTGACAAAAATCTTTTTGTGAGGCGTGTTCTCTGGCCTTAGGGACACATATTTTCTAAATAATTCAAGCACATTTACCAAAAATCCTTCTTTTAAGATTGTAAACCTTCTCGATTTGTTCGTCTTGGTATCAGGTATAGAAACATATATGTACTGGCCTTTATCTACTATATCTTCAATACTTAAGCGAGTTAGTTCGTCACAACGGCATGCACCAGCGATTCCCAATATCAATGCAACCTATAAAAATCCGAACAGATAAATATTTAATACCAGAAACTAAAGTAAATTCATACCTTTGACATTAAGTGCTCGTCGTCAGGTGCCTCAGCCAAAAATTTTTCGATGTATTGCCTCTCCAGAATTTTTGCCTTTTTCGGTTTAAAATTTCTTGAATTGCTCTTCAAATAAGCGACAACTTTTCCATACCTCCCTATATCCACGTTCTTATATACTTTTAAGGTCGTTTTTATCATTGAATACTTGGTCCACATTGATGAGGGAGCAACTTTTTTCGATAAAAACCGAAAGTAAGCCATAATAACATCTTCATTTATAGTACCAACTCCTCGCCTTTTCCTCCATGCTTCAAAATCTTCAAATTCTTTATTGTACGTTAGTTTTGACTTCTCTGGAATTAAACTGCATGTCGCTACCGCAGCTTCTTCCAAAATTTCCGCAGGAACTTCACAATTTTCCATTTCGCAAAGCATTTTTATGTTTGTCTACAAAGTTGTTTACTAAACAAACCCGTAGTTACCAACAAAATGCATTACAACCAAACAAGCTTGCTTTCCAAAAAATACAAAATTTTGTTGCTGGTGTTGACAATGACAAGTAACAAATAATGGATGACGTTTTCAAATTATTTTCGATATTAAAAACGCTTTATACGAAAGTGTTGGATAAAATTTTGTATTAGACACGTGAGTTATTACATATAAGTCACTTAAGAAAATTACCTTAAACTTTTCTTGCGTGACTTATATGTAATATAACTAACTTATCTAATAAATAACTATTATTAGTATACTGCTCTATGAAAAGTTAGGCCGCTCCAATAATAGTTCGCCCCCCGCCTTTTAACCCACGCTACGCCACTGTGTACAGGGTGTCCGGATTTTAGAGCAGTTGCAGGGTATCTTGGTTATTATTAGAGATAGAGACAAGCGGTAGTATTTGATTTTTACTCCAACTTTCTTGTGACCAACGAAAAGCATTTTTTAAGCTTTCCAAAAAGGTACCCCATAACGGGTGTTGCTATTTATGATTTTACAGTGACTGGGGGTGAAACTTAAGGGGTTGATGAAGGTGTTTCGAAAAATACGTCATTAATGTTTTCCTCGGGTATTATAGAAACGGTATTATTTATTTTTTTGATATTTGCCGTGGTTTAGAAAATATAAACCTTGTAAGTTTTAACAAACGCACCTTGTATGAATTAACCTTATTTAAAATAAAGAAAATTATAAGATAAAAGGCTAACATAAGAACCAATTACAATAAAATAATTATAATTAATTTACGCGTGAATCTCTTTCAATAAAACTGATTAATTCAAAGCATATCGGGAATTAAACTTGCACCCCTGTTTCCTATCTAATTAAACCATATCTCTTTGTCCTTCCAACAAAAACCAGCCTCTTGAAGTTCCATTGTTCCGCAAGTGGCATAGAAATCTCCTCTTCCTTAATATTAAAGAACAAAAGAATGACCACAATAGCAATCGACTTATCCAGTGACATAATGGCCGGTCTCCATATTGTATCATATCTGCGATATTGTTTCCGACAATGAGAAGGCTTAAGACTATCTGACGGTTATCTGACGGTCGTTTTTCCATTTTTCAGAAATGAAAATCTATTTTCTGGGCAATAAGCAGCTTGATTTTAAGTTTTCGTTATGTCTTTGTATTAATTTGGCATTGAAATTACGTTATCGTGATATTTGGAACGCTGCTAAAAGGATAATATGCCCATGAAACACAACAACATTACCTGTATGTTAGGAAACATCCCGCCTAATAAACGTACTGTAGACATTGCATTCCCAGCAAACACTATTTGCCGGCAATGTATATTTTTCATATTGGCATTGATGGTAAAGCATTGGCAATTGGTGACAATATTAGGCCAACATTTTATACGCATTAAAAAGTCAACCCTAAATAAACACTGAATTGCAAATAAATTTTACATGCTGGCGAATTGCCGGCAAGCATACAAAAATGGCGGCATACCAATCCTGATTAAATAAAGCACGCGTTTTTGTTGCAGGCAAATAAATATTGGATTTTGAAGGCAAACCTTCAACGCATATTCATACTTTTTAAACCATATTATTAACATTGGTATTTAATTAACATTAAAGCAATTTTTTGATCTATTTTATTTATAATGGCAGCTAAACAACATTATTTTATGTTTTTTACATACTTTAAAGGAAATGGCCTTTTCGTAACATTTTATTGTTACAAATCATGCAAATAAAAATTATGTCAAACAAAATGTTTATTATGTATTTTGGAGCGAATAAAAATAAAATTATGGTAAAATTAGCTACGTTAATTTCGACCGAAGGTGACCGCTTTGTGCATTCGTTTTCTACGTGGTTTTCTAGCTTTTCAGTTTCTTTTTTAAAGAAAAGAGTTTTTTAATAGACATAATTAAATGTATTCATTACCTAATAAGTGTGTGTTGTGTGATTAATTGGTGATGGCTAGTCGAGAAGGCAAGATATTCAAGTAGACTGTTAGGAGCTGTAAACATTTTGTTTAAAACTTTATTAAAAGTTTTAAAGACGTGGTAATAAAAAATATTATATATATTTAATAGTTTTTTTGACATACCGATAGATGGCGTAATGGACAATAAACTACTACGTTTCTGCATTATTTTCGCTTTTTATCGTCTAAACCGTACCCATTAGACAAAAATAATTCGAGAGCGGTCTGCGGTAGGTGATCTCACTTAGCTTTGAAAGATATACCTTCGGCTAGTGTAAAAATCTGCATCTCCAAGTTGGACAGTGTTCCGAGAGATGGTACTTTGCATTGCAAGGAAATTGCATGCAGTAAGAAGATTTTTTCCAATTTTAATTTTCAAATAAAATATCTCATCATTTTAGCTTTTAAAAAAAGTTTTTTGATACCTTTTTGCCAATGCCTTGCCATTAAAGAGTGTTGGCAATGCCAGTAAATTAAATGTACAACGCCGGCAAAAAATGTTATATGAGTTTCGTTATGTCTTTGTATTAATTTGGCATTAAAATTACGTTATCATAATATTTGGAACGCTGCTAAAAGGATAACATGCTCATGAAACACAACATTACCTGTATGTTAAGAAACATCCAGCCTATTAAACGTACTGTAGACATTGCATTTGCGTATTATGCGAACGCAAAATACCGCAACAATGTGTTTTACCTGTATGTTGGTTAGATATCGCATAGGTCTTTCTATGTAATGTTTACAAATGTACTTTACCTAACATTGATTAATATGTACTATAAACCTCAAATTTTGATGTAGTTGTAACGTTTTTTATTAATGTTCTATTAATCCTTTAGCAATAATACTTCCTTAGACTTCCATTGCTAATATTTGTAATATGTTTACATTTTTGGTCAGAATGTATCTTGAATTATTATTAAGTGAGCAATCATTAGTTAACTAATATTAAGTAGCGATAATACTTTTTTAGACTTTCATTGTTATTATTTCTAATTTAATTTATTAATTAAATAGATTGGATTATATCTGGATTGGATCATAGCCACCTAGATGTAATATTAAAAATAATTTTAAAATAAAGAATAAGTAGTAAAAAAACGTAAAAACTTTAAAAATATAATATTCTTTAATTTAGGATTGTCTTAAAAGTCCAAAAATGGTTAAACACCATAGACAGGCTGTTCGATTTAAACATTTAAAACCAGACCTATTTCCGGTAAAACCGGAAGGAAATGACCGAAAAATATAAGATATATATATATATATATATATATATATATATATATATATATATATATATATATATATATATATATATATATATCTATATATATCATATATATGTATATCATTTATCTATGCTAAATCTTATTTTTACAGATCTAATAACGTATGTCCTAAAAGTTTTGGCACACAATATTTATCGTTTTTTTTTAATGAAGAAATTTATTTAAACACTGACTAGTTATCATAAATTACAACTCAATACTTAACTAAACTATACTATCGAATTATGTGGGGTGGCGCATTCTGCCCTACCAGACGCAAATTTCTTCGAATGTCTCTCATGAGGTCCTGGACGGAATTCAGTTCAATTTCTCTTAATTTCTCGTAAATTCGCCGTCTTAATTGTTTCTTATTTATTTATTTATTTATTCACAAATTCAGGATACAACAGAATTAGAATTCCAATAAAGTATCCACTATATACAGTGGTTCTTAAAACAGGTTTACAAAAAAAAAATAAAATAAAACTAATAATTAAAGTAAATAATTAAAGTAGTGTTCAGTCCATTTACAATTTGTACAGTTATTCTAGGTTTTTTTTTTCATTATATGAACTAGGAGATGTTATTTATTAAATAATATTAAATTTAGTTGGTAATGCTTATTAACAGTTTAAAAATTTAAGAAGTATGATTTTATATGTTTTTTGAATGCATTAAGGGTTATTGAAAAGATATTTATATTTTTACAGTAAGAGTTAAATTCATACTGCATTCTTATTAGTGGTGTGTTTCGTCCAATATCTGTCCTACAGAAAGGTATATTAAATTGGTCACAGTGCCTCAAATCTCTTCCAGGGACTTTGAAGTGGAGACAAGACAGAAGGAAGGGGGAATCTACAGTATGGTTAATTAATTTAAAAATTAAACATAAGTCTGAAATAATTCTTTTTATGGGCCAACGAAATAATTTTAAATTCTTTCTTAACATCTTCGGTTGTTTTTTTTAGTTTAAAAGCCAACATTTTTATAAATTTATTTTGAATTGACTCAATTCTTTTAGAGTGTACATTGTAATGCGGGCTCCATATAACCGAAGCAAAAGACAACTTACTACACACATAGGAGTAATACAGGGTCAAAAACGTACTTGGGCTTTTAAACTCCTTACATGTTCTGTTTATGAATCCCAACATTTTACTTGCCTCAGCCACTATTTTTTCAAAATGAGGTCTGAAAGACCACTGGTGATCTAGTATGACACCTAGGTCTCTAATATTATTGACACTTTCCAATTCGTGATTGTTGATGGAATAATTATAATTTATTAGATTTGTCTTTTTGGAAAACGTTATCGATTGACATTTTTTTAAGTTTAGAAAAAGGCTATTATTTTCACAGTACGTGAAAAGTCTATCTAGGTCCTCTTGAAGCCTGTAGCAGTCCTCAATTACAGTAATTTGACGAAATATCTTTAGATCGTCGGCGTACAGAAGGAATTTGGAGTTGAGGAAACAGTTCTTTATATTATTAATATAAATAATAAAAAGAGAGGTCCCAGGTGACTACCTTGTGGGACACCTGAGGTGGCTATAAAGGGTTCGGAGTGGAATCCATTCACTGTAACAACCTGTTTGCGATGACAGATATAGGACCAAACCCATTGAATAAGTCCTGCGCTGACACCGACCTCAGCAAGTCTCTCTGCCAAGAGTCCATGACTGATCTTGTCAAAAGCCTTGCTGAAGTCAGTGTAGACACAATCCATTTGACCCTGGTTATCAATTGTTTGACAAACATATTGAGAATAACAGAGGAGGTTCGTCTCTAGACTCCTGTCAGGATAAAAACCGTGCTGTTCTTCAATAATAATATTGAATACTGTTTTTAGAATGTCCACATACACAATTTTCTCTAACATTTTTGGAAAAATTGAAAGTTTGGTTATAGGTCTATAATTTGTAACGTCGTTTCTATCTCCACTTTTATGTAAAGGTATTAAATGTGACAGTTTCCATCTTTCAGGAAAATGTGCAGTTTTTAAGGATAAATTATAAATTATACATAGTGGGATAGCTAAGTTTACCATGCATTTATTTATAAATAATGGGGAAATACCATCAGGCCCAGGACCTTTGCGTACATCTAATCCCCTAATTATATCGACGACCCTATCGGGAGTGATAACAATAGACCCATCACCATAAGCATTGACTTTTACTCCTCTGTTATTAGCCCGGTTTTACATAGACGCTCTTAAAAAAAATCTGCGAAGAGATTACTTACACTTTGGCCATCGGAGGCATTACGACCCTCAAAATGAAGTTCTTGAGGTATTGAAACATAAGACTTTTTTTGCTGGACACATGGCTCCAGAGTTTTTAGCATCTGTTTGAATTTTTGCCTCCGATGTACGTGCAAAGTCTTGAGAAATCCCTTCTCATCAATTGTTTTGACTGACGACGCAGGCGAGTGAATGTGAGATAAGATACTCTATCATTAAATCTTTTAAATTTTTGTGATGCTTGTTTTTTCTTTAATTGTTCTTATTGTTATCCAGTTTAAAATATACAGGGTATTTACCATTTATTTTATAAGATGGCACATGTCTGTTAATTACTTTATTTATTTCTAAATAAAATAAGTCAACAGTTTCTTCCAATG
>JACEGR010008070.1:0-41288 GCA_014170235.1 Listronotus bonariensis
GCATGTCCTACACAAGGTTAGTTTGCGTTGCGACATATCCTCAACTTTTAGGCAGTTTGAGGTCGGGACGCGTAAGGAAGGGCACTTCATGGAGAAAAGTTGGCAAGACCAGGGTAAAATCAAAGCTGATGATCAATCCAGTGGCGTCTAGAATTTGCGCATTTCATTTTGTATTGTTTTGGAAGTGATATTTGTTGAAAGATGTAATTTCAAATGTTTTTATTTAAAGTAAAAGAATTTACAACTTAATAATAAGTAAAAACTGTTGTGTATAAACGGTTGTTGTACTAATACAATAAACTGTATATCTCCGGCACTGAACAACATGGCCGAAAAATGGGAGATGTGACGTCATAACATCGTCAAGCAATATGGCCGAATGTCGTGACCCTATATGAGACCGACTTTGGTTCTACATGGCTCTTTTGACATAGGGTGTTAAAGTTTAAACAAAAGTGCTCCATTTAGTACACTACATAAAGTGTTCAAAAAAATATACAGTTTTTCTCCTATTGTAGTTAGTATTTTTAGACCGTTTTATACTCAATAATGGTGTTTTTATGAAGATTAAATAATAGGGTTTCAATATTTTCATATTTTTTTCGATATCTAATGAACAAATACTGATAATGATATCGGAATAATATTCACAGAAAAACCTTTTAAGTCAGCGTGAAATAAACGTGTTTACTAAACTAACATGCGTGTGTTTGTAAAAGCACCTTTTGTAAGTGAAAATTAAGCAGTTTTGTATGTTATTACATATTACACAGTGTTATTCACATGAAACTCCAAAAATTCTTTCTATTTAACTATTTATATACCTTATTAGTTTTATCAGGTTTCACCCATCTATTATTGATTTGTAATACATTAGAAACGGAATATGTTATGGGTGGCAATAATATGCTATCACATTTAGGGATGATAAGCGGGCATTATGATAATGCCCGCTATAATGCCGTATCTAATAGTGGAAACTCATTGCTTATCCAATTTTATTTCTCTCACCAATAAAGATCAAGTTTATATGTGTAAACATATGTGATATAAAATAAATCAATAACTTACCAGTTCCTGAAAATATGCCATTAAACGGCTCTCGGCTATTTGAAGAATTGCGTTCGCATCTTTCCAAATACCAAATATGCCATACTCCCGAATCATACATGTTGCCTTGATTTAACTGGCAAAAAGATTTTCGGTCGCTTTATGTAATTTTTTCTCTTACATTTTGTGGAACTTTCTTCCATTTGAGCAAATCGCTAAATATGCAAAAATGCCAACTGGATCAGAATTGATACTGATAGAAACATCAAAAAGTCAAACTTACACACCATGCTATTATCTACTTACGTATACAGGTACAGGTGCAACTTATTTTTATATTGCGAATAAATAATGTAATTAGTCATTGAAAAACTCTTTTTGGGTAAAACATTGTATGCACCACGGGCTTTACTGGACTATAATGCCCATCAGGTCAAAATCTATTTTTTTGATCTTGAGGCATTATAGTCTTAATAACGCCCTTGATATGTAACAGCTTATACAAATGTCTTCCAAGAATTTCTCACAATGGACGGATTCTCGGATCTCTCTTTTAAAACATATGGTGCCCTGTCATCTGGGAGCACCTTTCGTTCCTTATGTTATTTATTTGAAATCTCTTTATAAAATATTTCACTGACATATCAAATGGCGACGGGGTTATATTTACGAATTTCACTCAATTTTTCATGGAGAAAAAAGTTTTTTTATGGGTTAGTCAATTTAGGAAATTGGTTTATTTTTGTAACGGAAACATTAAATATAAAGAGAATTTTGATTTATAAAATAAACATATGACAGAACAAAAAAGAGAAAAATATTGTTCTGTATTTCTGGATTTAAAATATTTTTTAGGGCCGTTAAAAAATTTGATTTTTTAACACGCTTTTATTAGCTTGGGTTGTATGTTGTATGTATGTATGTAACGGAATCTTTAAGCTTAATTTTCACCAACTTCCAGCGATTCGATTTCTTTGAAACTTTGCACACGTATCAAGGACCCATGACATTGCAATAATCTAGTTTACACGCAAGCCCGGTTTGACTGACCAACTAGTTTAGATCTTTTTGGTTCTTTCAGATGAGTTTTAACTTCAGTAATAAAATCAGGAATTAACGCGACTATGAGTTTGCATAAGCTAATTGCAACGACTGTCTATTGAGTATTGCATAATTTTAAGTGCGACTGTGCGCCAGTGTGGCAAGTGTGTCGCAGCTCAACGCTGTTGGCTGTCCCGGGGTTGCAATCTTCACGTCTGGCTATGTAACGGAATCTTTGAGCCTAATTTTAACCAACTTCCAGCTATTCGATTTCTTTGAAACTTTGCACACGTATTAAGGAACCATGACAATGCAATAATCTGCAAACAGTATCCCGTTATCTTGTTTTGGATCGCCAGGAAAAAAAATTCCATTATATTATAAAAACAACACCTGGGTTGCCATCTGTTGGCAACATTCCAAACTTTGCTACTCAATTGCAGAAGAAATTTTTAGTGGGTTGCCATCTGTTGGCAACATTTCAAACTTTGCTACTCTTTGCCATCTGTTGGCAACATTCCAAACTTTGCTACTCAATTGCGAAGACATTTTTAGTGGGTTGCCATCTGTTGGCAACATTTCAAACTTTGCTACTCTTGTTCACTAAAAAATGTTTTCGCCATTTTGTCAAGAGTAGCAAAGTTAATTGATATAACGAACTAAAAAATGAAAAATAATTAATAGTTTAAAAACTAAAAAACACGCTTTTATATGCAACCGAACTAAAAATTAGAAAATAATTTTTCATTAAAAAAAAATATTGTCATTTCATAGTAAAAAGCGTGGGGTGCTTAATATATTAAATGTTATAATTATTATATTTGCCAATATCTATGATGGAAAAGTTATGAAAAAATAGTAAAATGCACTCCACGCTTTTTACTATGAAATGACAATATTTTTTAATGAAAAATTATTTTCCTTTTATTAGCTTGGGTTGTATGTATGTATGTATGTATGTATGTAACGGAATCTTTAAGCTTAATTTTCACCAACTTCCAGCGATTCGATTTCTTTGAAAACTTTGCACACGTATCAAGGACCCATGACATTGCAATAATCTGCAAACAGTATCCCGTTATCCTGATTAGGATCGCCTGGATAAATAAATTCCTTTATAGATTTTCTTGAGTTGGGCTTCGACGGTTCACAAGATGCAAGGTTGTACAGTCGATCATGCAGTCATTTATCTGGGCTCGCGACTGTTTGCGGCTGGACAAGCTTATGTTGTACTTAGTCATGTGAGATCCTTAGACGGTATGCGGATTGAAGAACTTGACTGCTCTAAGTTAACGGAAAAACCCCATGCAACAGTGAAGCTTTAAATGAAATGATTAGATTACGAAATAGTTCGTGAAACATTTCAATATCACATGTCCGCAGAAAACTAATTGATATACCGAACTAAAAATAAAAAATAAATAATAGTTAAAAAAACTAAAAAACACGCTTTTATATGTAACCGAACTAATAATTAGAAAATAATTTTCCATTACAAAGAGTTTGTATTACAGTAATAAAAGGTCAAACAATGAATCATAATTATATACCTCAAAATAGAATTATAATAAAATTTAAGATAATAACAGAATAATTCACTTCAGAGTAAAAAGCGTGGGGTGCATTTTACTATTTTTTCATAACTTTTCCCTCATAGATATTTACAAATGAAATAATTATAACATTTAATATATTAAGCACCCCATGCTTTTTACTCTGAAGTGAATTATTTTGTTATTATCTTAAATTTTATTATAATTCTATTTTGAGGTATATAATTATGATTCATTGTTTGACCTTTATTACTGTAATACAAACTCTTTGTAATGAAAAATTATTTTCTAATTTTTAGTTCGGTTGCATATAAAAGCGTGTTTTTTAGTTTTTTTAAACTATTATTTATTATCGTTATGATGAAGATTGTGTACTCCATTTTAGTACACAACATAGGTAGTCAAAAAAGTAACTTTTTCCACGACTGTTTAAGAATGTATACATTATTAACGTGAATTTAAACAGGTAATATAGCTTATTACCCACATCCATTACCCACGGCTGTCAGGGTGGTTTAGATGAGCATAAATACAATAATTTTTATATATTTTCAAGAAGCTCGTTTCCTTAATAAGATTTTTTAGACAAGGACACTACTTTTAAGTCACAAATAAGTAAAAAATATCTAATAAGAACGTAAAATTAACTCATAATTAGATCTATTACATTTGATAAATAATTTGAAGCAGGCTGTAATGTGGCGTCTGTCATGGTTGACAAAAATTTACAAATCGAAAAATATTAAATATATTGTTTGTATTAATATAAATCCGCAAGAAAGACGTAGAAAAAACACACACGGAATACTCATTTTCCTTACGTATGACTTACAGTACTCACCTGCGGCTCGTGCTGCAAAAATCATACTCGTGGGAAATGAGTAACATTCCATGCTCTTTTTTATCTTTTTGACATCCCACGAAGGCATATGCCTAAATACCAGAGTACCGTGAGGTGTCAGGTTATTAGATGTTTAACCCATCGTTCCCTGTTCCGTCAACGTTGCCCAGGCACTGAAACATGCAGTTATGCATTTCACAGCACCTTTTAGACAACGCGGTAGTGCCACCACGATCGTTATTTTTGAATAACTACTACCTAAATATGTTTTCCACGCTGGGAATCGAACCGGCGACCTCTGGCTTCGAAGTAACTATCTATCTATCTATCTATGTAACGGAATCTTTGAGCCTAATTTTAACCAACTTCCAGCTATTCGATTTCTTTGAAACTTTGCACACGTGTCAAGGACCGATGAAGATGCAATAATTTAAAAACAGTATCCCGTTATCTTTTTTGAATCGCCAGGAAAAAAATTCCATTATATTATAAAAACAACACCTAGGATGCCATCTGTTGGCAACATTTCAAACTTTGCTATTAAATGAAGAAGAAATTTTTAGTTTTTACACAATTTGGTTAGTTGCACCATGGGTGTTCAATTTTTATGAACAATAAAAATATAGGGTTAGTTGCACCATTAGTTCAAAGGATTCCATAATAAAAATTACATTATGTGTAATGTATACATAATACATAATGTGCAATTAATAAAAATTAACATTCTTTTTTGGATCGCCAGGAAAAAAATTTTTCCTTTATATTATAAAAATATAAAAACAACACCTAGGTTGCCACCTGTTGGCAACATTTCAAACTTTGCTATTAAATGAAGAAGAAATTTTTAGTGGGTTGCAATATATTGGCAACGGTCAAACATTGCCTGGATTGCCATCTGTTGGCAAAATTTCAAACTTTTGCTACTTAATGAAGAAGAAATTTTTTAGTGAGTTGCAATCTGTTTGGAAAAATTTTAAAATTTGCCACTCTTGTTCATTAAAAAATTTTTCGCCATTTTGTCAAGAGTAGCAGAAACTAAAAAATGAAAAATAATTAATAGTTTAAAAAAACTAAAAAACACGCTTTTATATGCAACCGAACTAAAAATTAGAAAATAATTTTTCATTAAAAAAAATATTGTCATTTCATAGTAAAAAGCGTGGGGTGATAAATATATTAAATGTTATAATTATTATATTTGCAAATATCTATGATGGAAAAGTTATGAAAAAATAGTAAAATGCACCCCACGCTTTTACTATGAAATGACAATATTTTTTTAATGAAAAATTATTTTCTAATTTTTAATGAAGATGCAATAATTTAAAAACAGTATCCCGTTATCTTTTTTTGAATCGCCAGGAAAAAAAAATTCCATTATATTATAAAAACAACACCTAGGATGCCATCTGTTGGCAACATTTCAAACTTTGCTATTAAATGAAGAAGAAATTTTTTAGTTTTTACACAATTTGGTTAGTTGCACCATGGGTGTTCAATTTTTATGAACAATAAAAATATAGGGTTAGTTGCACCATGAGTTCAAGGATTCCCATAATAAAAATTACATTATGTGTAATGTATACATAATACATAATGTGCAATTAATAAAAATTAACATTCTTTTTTGGATCGCCAGGAAAAAAATTTTCCTTTATATTATAAAAATATAAAAACAACACCTAGGTTGCCACCTGTTGGCAACATTTCAAACTTTGCTATTAAATGAAGAAGAAATTTTTAGTGGGTTGCAATATATTGGCAACAGTCCAAACATTGCCTGGATTGCCATCTGTTGGCAAAATTTCAAACTTTGCTACTTAATGAAGAAGAAATTTTTAGTGAGTTGCAATCTGTTGGAAAAATTTTAAAATTTGCCACTCTTGTTCATTAAAAAAATTTTCGCCATTTTGTCAAGAGTAGCAGAAACTAAAAAATGAAAAATAATTAATAGTTTAAAAAAACTAAAAAAACACGCTTTTATATGCAACCGAACTAAAAATTAGAAAATAATTTTCATTAAAAAAATATTGTCATTTCATAGTAAAAAGCGTGGGGTGCATTTTACTATTTTTTTCATAACTTTTCCATCATGGATATTTTGCAAAATATAATTATAACATTACGATAGTGTTTTGTTTCAATGCCACTAAAATTTATTTTTACCTTGATGCGATATTAAAAGGCTTTAAAAAGTAAAGTAGACCCAAAATTCTTTTAAAATGACATTTGATTAAGGTTGTGGTAAAAATCGAACTCTTCTCATCCCATATCATTTACACATACCAATAGTCCCTAGACTAGTAATGAAATGGACTTCATAATAAAAAACCTTTTATAGGGGTTTCATTTGACGAGTCTACCACGAATATTCATACCGCCATATTATTTGGAAGCGGCGTTACGCAGCATGTTTCGGGTGTCGGACTGGGCGAAAGCGTCACTTTTTGTCGGACAATTTTACCACAATGTTTTACATGTATTTTTAAACATTGTGACGACACTCGCCTAGTCCCGATACGCAGAAACATGTGTTTGAGCCTTATGGTTTCTGTAACTCCTATCATGTTTGGCACAATGTTTAAAAATGACATGTGAAACATTGTGGTAAACTTGTTTGTTTACGCAAAAAATAACGCGTTCGCCAGTCCGACATACGAAACACTTGATATTGACAGGCTGGGTAAAAGCGCCGCTTCCATATATGGCGGTATAAATATTTGTGGTAGACTCGTCAAAGAAACCCTAAACTTATACCGGGTGTTGCTCCGTCGAGCGGGACATAGGGAATCCCATGTAAATTTGGAAGTAGTCAAATATTGGCTCCCCTAATTATTTTAGAAAAAAAATGCTATTAGGATTTATTAAAGAGCACAGTAAGTTCCACCCAAAATGAAAATTTGATCATTTTTCAACCAACCAGTAAAGAGTAAACTGCTTAATACTTCTGCAACGTAGTATCTCATTATGCACCCTGTACTCTAGAAATCAACAATAAAAACACCATATCAATTTATTAGTGACAATTTAGATCATTAATTTATAATGTCATTGCCAAAACTGAACAATTTTATACGGGAATTTCAAAAAGAATCCTCGCATTTTATTTTAGTTTACAGCTAATTCCAACCCATGCACTCACAGTTACGCAAGACAATAAAACAAATTTTTCTACATTTAGAAATCAATTTATGACGAAAATATCTGGATTTAATAAAATGCTCAAATATTCCTCCATTAACTGCCAGACAATAACCCAAACGATTAAAAAACTCATTTCTTACGTTGGCTAGTTGGTACATCCATATTCTGGCACATTCAGCGGAAATAGCATTCCTTAGCTGGACTAAATATTCATATTTTTATATAGTTCCAAATTTTTTATCGTCCGTTCTATTGTCGATTTACTTGGTATTGGCCTATTGGGAAAATAGGCTGCAAACATGTCCGCTACTCTTCGATAACTATTTCCCTGGTAAAACCATTTTATAATAGTGATTTTTTCTTGAATTAAGTAGTTCATTATTTAAGAATGATGTGACATTGATCTGACAACTTGAGAGTAAGAGGTTAAATAATTTTTCTAGTATTTTATTATAAACTAATAATACAAGGCGGGTAAGAAGATAGGAAATTTGTAACTTATTTTAGCATTTTATCTCTTAGCTGGCGGACTGAAAAGAGCTGAAATTTGTACACTGGATACAACTTTTCGTGCTCTTTAAAAAATCCTAATTATATTTTCTTCTAAAATAATTAGGGGAGCCAATATTGGACCACTTCAAAATTTACATGGGATTCCCTATGTCCCGCTCGACGGAGCAACACCCGGTATTATTTTTTACATGGGTTTTTATTCTATTTATTTTTCCAGACAATTGTCGGTTTTTATTACAAAACGTTTAACAGTGTACAAGTGTTAGTTAAATTCGAAATAAAAAGCTATTTATTTATTTATATTTCAGTTTATAATTTAAACTCACCTCGTACCTATCATAATAAATTATACACACCCTTTTGGCTTTAGTTACCGGGTCAGCAGGTCAAAATGGCAACTTAGCGACTTAGAAACTAAATTATGTAAATGAGCGAAACGTGTTTAGTGGAAAATATTCCCCGGAAAAGACAGAATATTCGTGAAACTTCGTCGAAAACGCTGCGAAGATTTGTACCCATTAATAAGATGCAAAGTTATGGTGAAAATATTTAATTACAAGTCGTAAATTTGTTTATTTTGCTTCACTGGTTAGCGTAGAAATTTAGAATTTGCTTATTGTAGAATAAAAGTATTTTATCTTTGAAATTTAGCAATTAAGGGATTTTCAATGAGAATATCCTGACTTTTTCACAAATGTTAACAGTTTGGCAACGTCCCATATAACATTTTTGCCGGCATTGAACATTTAACTTACTGGCATTGCCAACATTCTTTAATGGCAAGGCATTGGCAAAAAGGTATCAAAAAGACGCGAAAGTGAGCAATTGGCCGTTATTAGGCCACGTGTTGCAGATAATGTGATGGCATCCGTCATTAATAATTTATGATGAAAAAATGCGTTTAGGATGATGGCATCCATCATAAATAAGTTATTGGCAAAAAAATGCGTTTAGGCTGATGGCATTTATCATTAAATAAGTATTGCATTGTCCGGAGGTCAAACAATTAAAAATTGATAAAGCTAGGGGCCAATTTGACTCCCGCGCTCCTTCTTAAGTGTTAGATCAGCTGTGGTTTATTTTAGGAAGTCACTAAAACATTTCAGTTAAGTTAAAATGCCCTTTAAAAATAAAAGGTAATACTTATTAATAAATTAGACCTTTACAAAAACTGACGGCTCTGCTATGCGTTCCACTCCGTCCTTAACCCAATCCCGTTTTATTCCCTCTGGAATACATAATTTATTCCATATATGCTGTCCTAAATATTTATGAAATTTCCGACGATTAAGTCACCCCTGACACCATATTCGAGATTTCCCGTTGCATTTTCCAGCACAAATTAACTTAAGGGCGAGTTTTCGCAAAAACTTTATTATTAGGGCGGGTTTTTACTTTAGTTTAATTGGCTGATTAATCAAGGGTCTGTTCAAATAAAAACGTATTGTTTGGCAGGGCGATGCAGATATCTCTTTCACAGGATCTCAATTTGATATTGGATTGGGGCGCCAAAAATCTCGTTGAATTTAATGCATCTAAAACACAATCATGTTCCTTGTCGCGAAAAAATCATCAACCACTCACCCATTGCTTATGAGTGGCCAGGTTTTGCAGAGCGGGGACACGTTTAACCTTGTGGGCGTCACATTTGAAAATAACCTTAACTGGCATAAACACATTGTATCCATAGCCACAGCGGCGTCAAAAAGCTTGGATTTCTTTTCCGAGCCAAAAGTATTTTTCCCCTTCCAATTTATACACTTTGTATGTGTCCTAAATTCGACCCTCTCTGGAATATTGTTCTCATGTCTGGGGAATAGCATCCCCTACAACCCTCAGCATTCTTGATGCCATTTAAAGAAGGGCTGTTCGTCTTATTAATGATCCTTTACTTACTCAAAGACTTCCTTCTCTTGCCCATCGTCGAGCTGTGGGAGATCTATCGCTCTTCTATAGATACTTTTACGGCTTCTGCTCCGACGAATTATGCAGTATAGTCCCTCCTCTTGTAGCTCCCAACAGAGAAACTCGTGGTGCCGCACGTATGCAACCCTATACGGTCCAATTGGACAGGTCCCGAACTTCCCATTTCGTTCGTTCTTTTATCCTTAGAGTTTCTAGACTGTGGTACCTGCTGCCCGCGGAGGTGTTTTCTTCCCCCCAAATCTTCAAGTATTTAAGTTCCGTGTCAACAAACTCCCTCTTACCTTGCTTTAGACACTCACGGTACATTAGTATTCAGGCTTTCAGCCTTCGTGGATTGTCCAAAGATAAAAAAAATCGTTTAAAAAGCAAAATAATACATTATCTAAAAGTATTGTTGTTTTATTTTTCTTAAAATAACAGTAGTTTTTTAAATGAAGGCAGTTTTGTCCTGTACAAAACAAAACAAATTTCTTAACGTGAATCTTGTTTTCTAAGAAACAAAAGCAGTAGCCAAACACGATTTTCTTGAATATCTGGGGCATGGCGTCCCCCACAACCCTAAGCATTCTTGATTTCATTCAAAGAAGAGCTATTCGTCTCATTAATGATCCTTCACTTACAGAAAGGCTTTCCTCTCTTGCCCATCTTCGGGCTGTGGGGATTTATCGCGTTTTTATAGGTACTTCTGCTCTGAAAAATTGTCCAGTATAGTTCCTTCACTCACGGTTCTCACCAGAGAAACTCGTGGTGCCGCGCCTATTCATCCCTATACGGTCCAACTGGACAGGCCCCGCACTTCCCACTTTGTTCGTTCTTTTATCCCTAGAGTTTCTAAAATGTGAAACCTGCTGCCCGCGGAGGTCTTTTTCTTTCCCCAAATCTTCATGTATATAAGTCCCGTGTCAACGAACTCCCTCCTACCTCGCTTAAGACACCCACGGTACGTTAGTATTTAGGCTTTTAATCTTCGTGGTTTGTCCAAAGATTTAAAAAAAAAAAATACATTCTTTATGATTGTAAATCCAAGACGGCTGCCAGAACTTCACACAACCTTAATCACCTTGATTGATAGAATAGAGCTCACTATAAAGAAATTAAAATCCAAGATGACCGCCGCCACAAAATGACAATACAGTATAATACATTCTTTATGATTGTAAATACAAGATGGCTGCCAGAACTTCACACAACCTTAATCACCTTGATTGGTAGAGTAGAGCTCACTATAAAAAATTAAAATTAAAATCCAAGATGGCCGCCGCCACAAAATGACAATACCGTATAATACATTCTTTATGATTGTAAATCCAAGATGGCTGCCAGAACTTCACACAACCTTAATCACCTTGATTGGTAAAGTAGAGCTCACTATAAAAAAATTAAAATCCAAGATGGCTATCGCCACAAAATGACAATACAGTATAATACATTCTTTATGATTGTAAATCCAAGATGGCTGCCAGAACTTCACACAACCTTAATCACCTTGATTGGTAGAGTATAGCTCACTATAAAAAAATTAAATCCAAGATGGCCGCCGCCACAAAAATGGAGGATTATATATCTACATGTACATACTTTAATTGGGTATTAAATAAAAAGGCTTGATTTGTAGAATTAGGCTCAATATGAAAAAAATAAAATGCAAGATGGCCGCGGCCAGAAAATGACTGATTATATAGTGTTTCCACAACTGCCTCAATATGGGTATTAAATGAGAGGGCTTGATTGGTAGAATAAAGCTTACTATGAAAAAAATTAAAATTCAAGATGGCCCTGCCATAAAATGGCGTATTACATATTTTGCACACTACCACAATATAAAATCGTTGGTTAGTTCTGGTTAGTTATAAAGAGGCATTAATAAACTTAATAAAATAAGAAGTATCAACTAACAACAAAACTAAAAACTTAAAAATAAATGTGTTAAACGGCTTTATTGTACTAAAAGCTATAAAATAATTCGGTAAGTCTAGCTACCAGATCGCACCAATCTTCTCATCAACCTGGGGTGTTGATCAGACAAATAATAAAATCGTTGGGCACATGAAATTTCCATCATGATATTTACTCTGAATACGTTAGGCCCAACGATTTTATTATTTGTCTGATCAATACCCCAGATTGATGATGAGATTGGTGCGATCTGGTTGTTAGGACTTACCGAACTATTTTTAGCTTTTAGTACAAGAAACCGTTTAACTCTTTTTTTTCATAATTTAGTTAATTTCTCACAAGTTCATGGATAATATACAAGTAATTATTTTTTTTATCTTTGGACAATCCACTAGGGCTGAAAGCCTAAATACTAACGTACCGTGGGTGTCTTAAGCAAGGTAAAGAGGAACACGGGACTTAAAAACTTGAAGATTTGGGGGAAGGAAAGAACTTCGCTGGCAGTAGGTTCCACAGTCTAGAAACTCTAGGGATAAAAGAACGAACGAAATGGGAAGTTCGAGGCCTGTCCAGTTGGACCGTATAGGGACGCATACGTGCGGCACCACGAGTTTCTCTGTTGGGAGCTGCAAGAGGAGGGACAAGGAGGAATATTTAGTTTTTATCGTTATATTTCTAAAACTAAAACCTATTCAACAACCTACGGACTGAAATATATTTTATGTAAAAAAATGTTTTTTTAACACGCTTTTATTAACTTGGGTTGTAACTATCTATCTATCTATCTATCTATGTAACGGAATCTTTGAGCCTAATTTTAACCAACTTCCAGCTATTCGATTTCTTTGAAACTTTGCACACGTGTCAAGGACCGATGAAGATGCAATAATTTAAAAACAGTATCCCGTTATCTTTTTTGAATCGCCAGGAAAAAAATTCCATTATATTATAAAAACAACACCTAGGATGCCATCTGTTGGCAACATTTCAAACTTTGCTATTAAATGAAGAAGAAATTTTTTAGTTTTTACACAATTTGGTTAGTTGCACCATGGGTGTTCAATTTTATGAACAATAAAAATATAGGGTTAGTTGCACCATTACTTCAAGGATTCCATAATAAAAATTACATTATGTGTAATGTATACATAATACATAATGTGCAATTAATAAAAATTAACATTCTTTTTTTGGATCGCCAGGAAAAAATTTTTCCTTTATATTATAAAAATATAAAAACAACACCTAGGTTGCCACCTGTTGGCAACATTTCAAACTTTGCTATTAAATGAAGAAGAAATTTTTTAGTGGGTTGCAATATATTGGCAACGGTCCAAACATTGCCTGGATTGCCATCTGTTGGCAAAATTTCAAACTTTGCTACTTAATGAAGAAGAAATTTTTTAGTGAGTTGCAATCTGTTGGAAAAATTTTAAAATTTGCCACTCTTGTTCATTAAAAAAATTTTTCGCCATTTTGTCAAGAGTAGCAGAAACTAAAAAATGAAAAATAATTAATAGTTTAAAAAACTAAAAAACACGCTTTTATATGCAACCGAACTAAAAATTAGAAAATAATTTTTCATTAAAAAAATATTGTCATTTCATAGTAAAAGCGTGGGGTGATAAATATATTAAATGTTATAATTATTATATTTGCAAATATCTATGATGGAAAAGTTATGAAAAGAAATAGTAAAATGCACCCCACGCTTTTTACTATGAAATGACAATATTTTTTTAATGAAAAATTATTTTCTAATTTTTAGTTCGGTTGCATATAAAAGCGTGTTTTTTAGTTTTTTAAACTATTAATTATTTTGTTTTTATTCTTAACAACTGACCGAGAACAAAATTTAATTAAATTTTAAAGATTACCGTCAAACAGCGACACCCACTCTAACAACTCTTATTCAAATTTCGTTATTCCGGACTTTTCCAATTTAATATGTTTTATGGAAATCAAAATGTGTCTGTCCGTTACGGGACACGGTCTGGCATTTTATAATAATTTTGAATAATATACATATATGCGTGTAGGTAGGCCCATTTTGAACACACGCGTTTATTCCAGAGGACATTTCACTCAAGTTAGAAGAAAAATTTCAAAAACTAGTCTTTGTAAAATTTATTTTAAATAGGTCATAGTAATTTTAACTTGGTACTACCATACCTTGTTATTTTTTTATCTTTGGACAATCCACGAAGGCTAAAAGCCTAAATACTAATCGTACCGTGGGTGTCTTAAGCGAGGTAAGAGGGAGTCTGTTGACACGGGACTTAAATACTTGAAGGAAGGAAAGACCTCCGAGGGCAGCAGGTTCCACAGTCTAGAAACTCTAGGGATAAAAGAACGAACATAGTGAGAAGTTCGGGACCTGTCCAGTTGGACCGTATAAGGATGCATACGCGCGGAACAACGAATTTCTCTGTTGGGAACCGTGAGTGGAGGAACTATACTGGATAATTCTTCAGAGCAGAAGCCATGGAAGTACCTATAAAAAGCGATAAATCCTCTACAGCCCGACGATGGGCAAGAAAGGGGAGCCATTCTGTAAGTGAAGGATCATTAATGAGACGAATAGCTCTTTTTTGAATAGAATCAAGAATGCTTAGGGTTGTGGGGGACGCCATTCCCCAGATATGAGAACAATATTCCAAGGGAGGTCGGACATATACAGTGTGTAAATAAGAAGCGGTAAAATACTTTTGGCTCGAAAGAAATATCCAAGCTTTTGAGCTGCCGTAGCTATAGATTCAATGTGTTTATGCCAGTTAAAGTAACTTTCAAATGTGACGCCCACAAGATGGAAGGAGTCTTTGCTCTGTAAAACTTGACCGCTCATCAGTAGAAGATGAGTATTTGATGACTCTTTTCGCGACAAGGAACATGATTGTGTTTTGGATGCATTAAAATGGACGAGATTTTTGGCGCCCCAATCCAATATTAAATTAAATTAAATGTTATAGAAAGAAACACCATCTTGTTAGAGAAAATTTTATTGACGAAAAAATTATTCGGTTTTATAGAAAAATAGACAAAAAAAAGAATAAAAAAGTACTGCTAAGAGATCTTAGTAACCAGAGGATTATTAAGAAAAAAAAATATGTAAATTGAGTCAGTAGAACTCTCTTACGAACATGCTGAAAATTGTTGCTTGGTTTTTAAAATGGTATATATGTCGCGCCAACTCATTTTTTTAATTCAATTTCAATGTGTAGAATACTAGCAGGTAGCGATTAGACAAAAGACAAAATACATTTAAACCTCGCTGACTGCTTAAATGTTGTAAACAATAAAATTTAAGGTAATTGTCTCGAAATTGGGAGCGTCTCCGATTTTGACAAAATTTGGTATACTGGGTTTTTTCGTCGGAAACACCATCAATGTTAAAAACTAAACTCTCTTCATTTTTACTTTAGTTCTTCTTCTTTTTGCAAACTATTCTTTATTTTAAGCTAAAGTGACACACAATATTTGATTTTTACCTTTTAAAATTCCATTTTCTACGCATTTTATTTTTTTTGCATTAAATTACATAGCTTTACTTTCAATTGTTTTCAATCGCAGCGGGCTATGGTGGACCAGTGTATACATGGTTGCAGCGTTTTTAAAGGAAAACTTCGCATTTTATATGATAAAAAGGTGTAAAATACATAGAAAAACGCGGTTTTAAAAGGAAAATCAAATATTGTGGGCCACTTTAGCTTTTAATTAAGAATTGTGTGCAAAACGAAGGGAAGATATAATAGTGAAAATAAGATTAGTTTTATTTTTAACTTTGATGATGAATATCTCGAAAACGAAATAGTTCTGGTTAGTTTTAGATTCGTAATCAGCGCCCCAAAAACCCTGTATGCAAAATTTTATAAAAACTGCAGTTGCTTCTACTTTCGAGACAACTACCAAATTTAATTTTGGTATGTTCTCTAGTTTCTGGGAAATGCGTATCGAACTAAACGTTAAATACAGAATAATACACTTAAGACGACTAAGTTTTTGTTGATTTTTAAATTGTAAGTGTCTACAAATTAAAAATACAACGTTTGAAAGCAAAATTTAAAAAAACTTTTGGGGGAAATAACAAAAATATTCTATGCGCTTTTTTGACCTCGTAGTATCGATATAAACAAATGTTGTCTCGCTTTAGACCGTATTCTTTCCACGGATGGTCAAAAATTTCACATGAAAGTTTTAAAGTGGCACAACGTAACGTATGTCCTAAAAGTTTTGGCACAAAACTCATTGTCTTTAATTTTAACAAAAACAAAATAATATCAAGTTGTCTTTGAAAACAAAAGTTTATTTACTTTATTTACTGTCAGTTGAGAATTATTTATTTTGAAGTTTTCGCTTTAAGATGTCGTATAAATTAGAAATAAGAAAAAGTATCTACAAGTTAGTTGGGCGGATACCCAAAGCTGAAATCTGTCGAATATTCCAGAATGAAAACATTTCACGCAGAACCATTTATAGAACAATAGCGGAGTGCGAGCAGGGAATACCATGTCTGAATCTCCCAAAAGTGGAAGACCACGTGCATTTACCGCACAGAGGTCAGAGAGACTGGTGAGAAGAGCAAAAAACCAGATTGGAATGTCAACGAGGAGACTGGCTAGGCGATACAGATCTTCTAAGAGTACGATATCGTTGGAATTGAGGAGGAATGGTCTTAAATATCGAAAGAGACGTAAGTGCCCCAAATACTCTCAAGCGCAGCATTAAAAAAACGATAAATATTGTGTGCCAAAACTTTTAGGACATACGTTACATAGATGTGTGTTATGCACACAAATATAAATTATTAATTAAAACCCCTTTTTAATGATAATATGACACTAATTACTATTTATGGATAACATTGCGCCTTTTATTCCCATTTCTGGGGGATTTTACTACTCGTGTAGGGCCTAAGGGGTGACAAGGGTTAAAGAAATATGGCACTAACCCAATTTAATTTTCTCTTATTACAAACAAAATGAATAGTGTTACTTTTGGCAAACCGAGAGGAATATTGGGGATAATTAATTTATTTTGAGAATTATACAGAGTGTCTTACTAATAACTGTATTAAAGGGCGTTTTGAAGCCGTCAAGTTGCTTAATGCCTAAAATTTTTCCAAATTTTGGCTGGATTTTTAGATTTCAAAAATCTGTGATTTACTTACTAAAAAAAAAATTTTTTTCTGTTTTTCACTTTAAATCTTAGTTTTTGTTTGCCAATATGTTCTTGAATTTAAAAAATGATGAGGAGTGATAGGAACCCAGTATTTTAGTACCAAGACAAATAAGTTTCCATAAGCTGTTTGCAATGTTTTCTGGGACATAAAAGGAATAACCTTTAAACTGGATAAACAAGAAATTAAGATTATCAGTTAATTCTTAAAGATTAGTTGCTAGGAATTGTAAAACAATTTTCATTGCTTCACTGAATTAAAAACTCATTTTCACTGAAGCAATGCATTTCATAGAGCTTAAAAACCAGTGAACTATATTAGGAATTATGCAACATCTACCTTATTTGTCAGATTCAGCTTTTTTTATCTTTAAACAATCCACGAAGGCTAGAAATACTTGAAGATTTGGGGGAAGGAAACTTTAAGGGATAAAAGATCGAACAAAGTGGGAAGTTCTAGGCCTGTCCAGTTGAATGCATACCACGAGTTCCTCTGTAGGGAACCGTGAGTGGAGGAATTATACTGGAATATTCTTCAGAGAAGAAGCCATGGAAGTGCCTATAAAAAAAGCGAACAATTCCCCACATCCCGACGATGGGCAAGAAAGGGAAGCCTTCCTATAAGTAAAGGAGCATCAATGAGGCGAACAGCTCTTCTTTGAACGGAATCATGAATGCTAAGGTTTGTGGACGACGCCATGCTCCAGAAAGTGAGGCAGTTTTGAGACACATACAATTTGTATATATTAGAAGGGGAAAATACTTTTTGGCTCGAGAGGAAATCGAAGTTTTTTGGAGCTGCAGGGGGTATGAATACAATGTGTTTATGCCAGTTAAGGTTCTTATCAAATGTGAAGCCTACAAAATTGAAGGTGTCTTTGCTCAGCCAAAATTGGCCGCTCATAAGTACAGGATGAGTATTGCATGACTTGATGCCTTAAAATGGACGGAATTCGGGCCCCAATTCAATAATAAATTAAGTTCCTGTAAAAGAGATATCTGAATAGCTTTGCGTTTGCTTTCCAAATCAGGTTTAGAGATTGGTTTAGAATTCTGAAAACTGGAATAAAAGGGTACTGTCGTCGGCAAAATTATGAATGGAATTAGTTGTGAGCAAGAGAAGTCATTGATGGGAAAAAGAAACAATGTTGGTGAAGGTACTAAGCCCTGAGGCACGTCAGCATTTACTTGGTGAAAACTTAAAGAGTAGCTATCGACAATAACTAATATACGTCGATCAGATAGATATATAGAGAGCCAAGTACAGAGTTTAGCTGAGAGACCATAGGGGGAAGTTTATTGAGTAGCTCGTTATGTCAGACCTGGTCAAAAGCTTTGGATATATCAAGGACAACGATCCAGGACTTACCTAAAACCTTAAGAGACCTGTTCCAGCTGTGTGATACGAAGAAAAGAAGATCTGCTGTAGATCTTTTGTGGCAAAATCCATACTGCCTGTCATGCAAAATATTATGTTTTTCTAAATACTTAAGGATTTGTGAATTATTAAATTTTTTCATTACTTTACAAAGAACTAAGAGAAGTGAAATTGGTTTATAGTTCAATAAAAGAAATTTAGATCCTTTCTTGAGAAAAGGTTAAACACGTGCACTACGTGCAGTTTTTCAGCTCTCCGGTTAAATATCTGGGTCGTAAGGAATTAGAAGCTCCTTTTGAAGTCACGACATCGAACAAATGTACAAATAAGCTATGTAATTTTTGTTTAACAGGGTTTCTTTTTAAGCTGTTTTTAAAAATACGTTTGTAAATTATTTCATTTCATATCAGTACCTCTTTTACACACTAAAAAGCTACGAAGTAACATTAATTAGTAATTCAAACGATTTGAAAATCATTTAATGCTGTTTTTACTGCCAAAGTTAAACATAATTTACACACGCTTCTCCATTATTATCGCGGAAATCAAATAATGTCGATTTGGCCCCATTTACTGATCATTAACAGTGGACGAACATTGCGAAGCGGCAAAACTATGAAATGTATGCTTTTAAGCATCGAGAAGAAACTGTTTTCCTAATTTTCTTTTAGGTTTTAAATATAGAAACATTTTATAGTAGTGGTACCCTTCTAATAGTTTTTAAATTATTTCATATTTCGTAATAATTTTAACATCAAATGAACACAGCGCGCTGTCTATAATGGACATACACACGGTCAGTCATGTCTTCGCTGCTATCTGAACTGAAAGGAAGCTCGGAGGAGAAAATATTTTTTTTCTTGTATACCAAAAATGTCTTTTGGTACATAGGAGACGTACCCCAAATTTGTTTAAAATATTTAAATTTGTATGAAACTTATTAAAAAAAAAAACACATTTTTTTAAATTTTTAACACTCTCCAGTTCAAAAACTAAGACGTTTAGGACATATGTTCATATAAACTTTTTTTATATATTTTTGTGTACAATCACCCCTTAAAATATACAAACGGAATTTCCGGACACCCTGTATAATTAAAAACAATAAAAGAATATATAAAGCGATTATAAAATATTAAAGATAAAAAGGCCTTTTATTACACGCTGCTAAATACCTCATCCGCCCGTTTTAAAAAGATCAAAATTAATTTAATTTTTAATTTGAAACAATTAGGATGTTTAAACGATCTTCTAATTGAGGAAAATGAAGTCCCAAAGGCTATTTTCAGACCTTTTAAAAGGGATTCCATTTAGAAGATTAATTTTAAGGGAGTTTTATACTCAAATTTTTACACCCCACTTGTTACATTTTAATATTATTACCTTTTGTATAAATGTTAGGCCTAATTTAGTAATAATTTACTTACCCTCACTGTAATAATAGAGACATTTTGCACCTCTTAAAATAACAGACGTTTTTTGGCCTCCTTATGGTTATCGTTATTAAACATAACGATTACGGCAGCAGTTTTAGACAGAGATTTTGCAGCCTCTTTTAAGAAATATATCTTGCGTCTGCGCTTTCGACACATAACCTTATTTTTGCCTGTGGTTCACCCATTTTAAAGTTAACGAAAAATCAGTATTTACTTTTATTCTTCATAAGATATAAATTCATATTTAAATATATGCAAACACTTCTGTTGATTTCGTTTTTTAAAGTAGATGCAAAATAATACAGTATAAGCAAAACACAAAAAGTAAGGTTAGGTTTGGTAGTAGAATAAAAGCAAGTGTGCCAGATTGTAACATCTAAATTAATTACTGATTTAGAATATCCGTAAAAGTGCAGGTCCGTTTTAATTTCTTAACACTATTTGATTTTTATTACTGCTATAAATTTTTCGCTAATTAGAGCCTATGTATAAATGATATTTTAATTAATACGGCATTAAAATTTTAACCTTTTAAATAATTGATATTAAAATTTCTACAATCCGGCAACCACGCAGTTTAACAATAACGATAACGATAAAATAAGCTCTTAGGTATTCATCCGTAATTAAAGGAGTCCGGTATGGTTAATAACGATAACGGATCATGGTTGCGTTACTGCGCAGTCTCAGAATAACATTAACCACAACGGAATTGCAAAATCAGGGGTGCAAAATGTCTCTAATAAAGAGTTTCCCCACTTTATTTTTTGAATGAGACAAGATATCGAGATTGGGTAAAATTTGGGTAAAAAACTACTTTTTGCATAAAAATAGTGGAACGTGGCTTTGTGCCAAGAGGGCATTAGCAACCTTTTTTCAAATAGAAAAGTAAGGGTGTTATGTAGCACCTTGTTTTAAAGGCTCTTGGATTATCTCCTCAACACCTATCGGTTTTTAGAAAAATCGGCCCAGCCGTTCCAGACTTAGAACCCTTGGAAATTTGGCTTAAATACCGTACAAACAGTGCGGTTTTAATAAAATTGGTTTGTAAGTCTGGAATGGCAGCGCCGATTTTCAAAAACAAAGTGACGGTAAATAGAAAGGGCCTTTAAAACGAGGAGCTACATGACCCCTTCTATTAAAAAAAAGTTTCTAGTGCCCCCTTGACACTACACCACGTCACCAACATTATTTTAATGCCAAGAAGTAGCTTGAGCCATTTTACACAAATTTTACCCGATCTCGATATCTTGGCCCATTCAAAAATTAAGGGGGAGGAAAATTTCAAAAACCGCAATGTTTGTATGTAAAATTGGAGCTAAACTTTAAACCCTTGTTACTTTAAAACTCCTGGACCGATTTTTTAAAATAAAACGGCGATGAGTGGGAAATTCAAAGGCCTTTAACATAAGTTGCTATATTGTGACGTTTATTTTGGAATATACATGGGGCCATTTTTACGTCACTGGGCAAATGTACCATATGGAACTATCTTCTTGGGACCATGAGACCGGTGGATCATCAAAACTCAATCTTTGCATTGTTTAGGACCAACTTAACTTATTGAACTAACTTAATTTAGTACGGGCATACCCCCACTCGGGGTAGTCCTGTACGGGGCTTAGCTAAAACTTTAACTTTATACTTGTCTTAACTTCTACTACCTACTTCTTATCTCATCTAATGTCCTTCTAATTTCTTTCTCTCCTCTTTAAATATTAAATTTTCCAGTGTTTGTTTTGCATTTCTACGCGACCCAGTTTGTTTAATGTTTTTATTTTATTATTATAGGAGTAACCTAGAAAATTGTTTAATTTATACTTTTAAAACCTTGACACCTCACGTATATCTTTATTTAGCAAAATTCTCAATGTTAAGTAACCTAATTAAAATGTACACTTATTTTAAAATTCCAAAAATGTATATTTTTAAAATTCCCAAAATGTATACTTTTTTATACCAGGTGTTCACAATATGACTCCTTGTTGTTGCTAGTGCTCTCTTGGCACAACACCACGTGACCAAAATTATTTTTATGCTAAATAAAAGTTAAAATGACACCCTTTCACCCAAATTTTACCCGATCTCGGTATCTTGTCCCAATTAAAAGATAAATTGGGGCGACTATTTAATATCATTACTGTATAGACTTTTCTAAACCATCCTTATACAGTATCAGCTAAATGAAAAAGTTTACAGGCAATGCGAGAAAAGAGACGGTCCAACGCTTGTAGAATACCACCAGGTAGAGATTAAATAAATAATTCCGACATATAAACAAGGTGACACACCGCACAGTGCGTCAATATCTGCACAAAAATGCCATAATTAATATTTTTATAACAACTGAAATGCTTAATATGTGTTATAATGTGTCAAATGTATAATAATTCAGTATTGATTTATGTATAAGCAGAGCATTGTACCCTACTTAATTATTAATAACAGAACTATTTTAGTACATAAAACTGATACGATTTTTGTCCCGAAATCCCTATCTCTCAACGAACTGTGCATCGGTACCTGAACCGGAACAGGAAGGAAACCACCTAAGTAAGAAGTTCGTGGGTTTTTTAGTTAGACCATAAAAAGATGTATGTGGCATTCCATTTGCTCTGTTCGATACTGCATGTAAATTAATAAACTAACAAATTTCGTAAGACATAATCTGTCCAAATAAATTTACATCCTAAACCTGAAAAAAAACTATTTGTATCGATAAGTTGTGGATGTTTAAACATGCCTCTTTAACCCAAAGTCGATTGATGAGATAAGGTCACGACATTCGCCATATTGACTAGCGCGGCTGTGACGTCAAGTCGGGCCATTTTCGGCCATGTTTGATTTTAGGCAGATCAGTGGCGTAGAATTAAGGAGAAAACATAGAAGAACTGTATGTTGTAAACAAAATTTATTGGATTATTTTAATAGGCATAACTTAAAACAAAACCATAAATGTGGTTTAATTATTGAAAATTATCAAAGCGACGACAGGACGATGAGGTAACTGGCAGAGCAAAACATTTTCCATAGTTCTGTAATTCAAAAACCACTTTACGAACTTCGCTTTAACCAAACATACCTAATATCTAAAAAGCTTATAATAAGGAAGATACGGGGGTGTCATAGTAAAAATCTTAATAAAACGGTATCTAGGGGTTTTTAAACATTAGCTTTTCAGATCTAATATTAATTTTTGTGTGTAGACTAGAGAGCGATGGGTACACTATTTAAAATTCTCTAAAAGTACCCAATTTTTGGTAGTACTCTGTATATATGTAAACTAGTAAGTAAACATATCAGAAATGATCGAAATGCATGAATAAAAAATATTTATATCCCTTTAACGCCCCGTATCTTCCTTATCATTAAGTTTTGGATATAGGTATGTTGCTATATCCGGTCTTGCTTATGTCTAAACCCCTTCTCATAAAGAAACTCTGCTTTAACCATTATTTCAACATTGCCCCGCAGCAGTATCTCCTTACTCGAACATATAAATTTTCAAATACCTACCCTACTTTTTACTTTTAGTTTTCCAATTTAACAAATAATTGGTCTGGTTTCTTTCTAGAACAAATTAAGGCAATTATCTGAGAAAGCTTCGAGTTATTGGATATACGTAAGCAAAATTGTTCAAAAAAATAGATTTGTAGGTAAAATTTACGATATAAAAACTACGGTTCCTATATAATATTTTGAAATAAAACTGATTCATTAATTGGTTTTTACCAATACGGGAAAGGAGACGATCTAAAGTAACAACAAAGCGAGCCTGATGTTTCATTCTATCCGAAATGTTTACATGCAGGTATTCTTAGTCTAATTTTTACCTGCTAGTGTTCAACACACTGAAAGTCAATTTTAACGTCTTGAGCTTGCACAACGTGTATAACAACGGTATTATTTGTTCAGTTTTGTGTAAAATGGTGCATGAAAACTTTCAATTTTGAAAATAATTTGTAACCGTTTTTTTTTTTATTTTACGAGATATAGGCGTATTTATGTAAGGGCTGATCGGCTACAAAACCTGCCGTTAAAAAACCTAAAAAAAGCTTACTTTACCAACTTACTCCGTATAGAGATTAGATCGAACTAAATTAACTGTCGTTAATAATTCTTATTGCCCTGAAATTTCCAAAAAGCGTTGTTATTCTTAAATCATTTCAGTACATTTAGATCAATTGAGAGAACAAACGTAATATTCTGCTTTTTTGGTTCAATAAGGCTAAAATTTTAAAGCCGCTTTAGAATAATGTTTCACATTGTTTTTGCCCTATAAAACACATCTTTACTCTTCAAAAATATAACTTTATTGGGATTATTTAAATAATAAAAAAGTTCATAGACGTTAAAACAATATATTTAAGGCTTAATCTAAAGACAAAACGACAACATAAAATAAATTAAAAATTTCGTAAAGTAAATGCGTTTTCTGTAAAAATGAAAATTATGTAAAACATCATTCCAAATGAGCTTTTGAATTTAAGCCTTAGTGAACAAAAAAAAAAGCAAAAAATGTTTTTAAGTGATGTTAATGTACTTAAATGCTTTAGGAATACCAAAGTTTTAAATTTTTTTGACATTTCAGGGCAATAATAGCTATTTATGTATCAAGGGTGTTACTAGGACTATAATGCCCCTGCAGGCCTCGGGCCAGAGGCCCGAGGGCTATTTCGACCTGGTGGGCATTATAGTCCAGTAAAGCCCGTGGTGCATACAATGCGTTATGTTTTACCCAAAAAGAGTTTTTCAATGACTAATTACATTATTTATTCGCAATATAAAAATAAGTTGCACCTGTACCTGTATACGTAAGTAGATAATCACTGGTGTTAAGTTTGACTTTGATGTTTCTATCAGTTAGTCAGTTGGCATATTTTATTTAACGATTTTCTTAAAATGGAAGAAATTCCACAAAATATAAGAGAAAAGGCCATAAAAGCGACCGAAAATCTTTTGCCAGTTAAATCAAGGCAACAGTATGATCGGGAGTATGGCATATTTCGTATTTGGAAAGATGCCAACGCAATTCTACAAATAACCGAAACCGTTTTAATGGCATATTTTCAAGAACTGATAAGTTATTGATTTTATTTTAATACATATGTTTGTATAAACTTGATCTTTATTGTGAGAGAAATAAAATTGGATAAGCAATAAAATTTCTATATTAGCGCATTAGGGCATTATAGCAGGTATTATTGCTACCATAACATATTCCGTTTCAAAGGTATTACAGATCAATAATAGATGGGTAAAACATAAAGATTATTTACGACATTTAATTTAGATCGATCTAATCTCTATACGAAGTAAGTTAAAAAAGTAAGACAATATACTTTATACAAATTATCTAAATAATATTTTCTTCAAGTTTAAAAATAATGGTAGTTTTCACTTACGTCATATTCGTAAATTTTCACCTATCTCGTATACGCTATGTTTTTTCTTCCCAGAGAGCCGTCTGCATGTCCGGTGGCACTGCAGCCTGAAGGCTTATTGTACCAAACTCCGTTTTATTGTACCCATTCCAGTACCCTAGTTCCTTGAAGAAGGCGGTATAGGTCTGCTGGGTGCGTACCATATGTTTCCGGGGCACTCTAATATCCCCGAAGATTGCCTGTCTTTGTGATCCAGTGCCTCACACTCTGACAGTATGTGGGATACTGTTTCGGTCTCTGCTCCACATAATCTGCAGTCCAGATCTCCGTTGTATAATCCCATTTTATTTAGGTGTTCTTTCACTGGAGCATGTCCGGTGAGGAAACCTGTGATCGTTCTTAGCTGATTCCTACCCATTTTGAGTAGTTCTTTAGCTCTTTTTGTGCATGGTCCACTGATGTATATTTTCCCATGCATGTGTTGAGGAAGCCTTTCCCAGTGCAGTCTTTGCTGGTCCATTACCCAGTTTTGTACCGCACTCCGGAAGGTGCCTTTGGCACTCCAAGGACTGGTTCTGGCCTGACGTATGTCGTGGCTGACCCCTTCTAGCCAACGCTATGTTTTAGTTAAAGTTTGATCAATGTTTCGTGAGTTTCGATGTATGCAAAAAAATTATTATAAGAATAATTTTTTTTTTATAATAAAAATATTCAAGTTTTCCATAGGGTTTAACATTTACGGCGGTATAAAAAAATACTCCCTTAATTTTATCGTTTTAATGGATTTCAAAAATTACTTTGGGACTTCCTTTTCTCCAATTAGCACATCATTTAGCTAAATTAATTTTCGTTCCTTAAAAATAATTTATTTTGCCTTTTTAGGCCCGCTTAAGCGAAAAAAGTGTTTAAAAGATAAATTATTAAATTTTGTATACTGAGAAAGAGCGAAAAATTGGCGTTGTTTGTATAAATGGTTTTAAAGTTGATTTTTAGATGGGAGAAATTTACACCCCAAAATTTAGCAGGATATGTTCAGTATTTTTAAATAAAAAGTAAAATTGAGGTATACGCGATAGAGAGTAACTGCCTTTTTCACATAAGCGGCAGCCGGGAATCCGGTCGACGGATCAACACTATAGAAGTGTATGTAGTCTTATGAGACCTTTCACACGTTGAGAACCCGAAAGTCGGCTCAACGTGTGAAAGGTCTCATATCGTCGCCAGGATTTCCGGCTCCCGCTAATGTGAAAAGGCAGTAAAGATTACCCAAAGAGGTTTTGAAATACAAACTTTTGATAAAACCCATAAGAGATCGAGTTTTGATAAATTAAATTATTAAGAGTGGTATCACAAATTTATAAAAAAAAACTTTACCACCCTGTATCTTAAAAATAAAGACATTTAGTACTTAGATTTATAATAGGGGAGCCCAACTATATGGGGATTTGCAAATCTTAGATGCATATGAAGAAAAGAATGTTATATAATGTATACAGGGTGTTCATTTAAAAACTTTCCACTCAAGTTATCTTCGAAACGAGACAGATTTGAGAAAATCGCCGAAATACGTCAAGATATTTATTGAGGGGGAACGTTTTTACAAAAATTGAACGGCGCCCTTTAACCCCTTAACCACCAGGGCCACCACCCCAAAATTCTTAAATGAGAAGGCGGGTCGAGTGATACATCATTTTAAAGCTCCTGACGAGTACTTTATAATCCTAGAATATGAAGTCAATATCTTCACCTATTACAAAATGGCGGTACTACTAAAAATTACCTAAATACCTGATTTGGATGGACATATTTCCGAAACTATTAAAGTTAGATGTACTTAATGTGGTATTTTCTTAAAGCTCTTTTAAAGGTCTTATATATACATATATTTTTTAGCAGCTGGTTTTATTAAAACCTATATTGTGTACAAAGTAGTAATCAGAAGAGTAAAAACTTCTTAAGAATAAAGTGCCCTTACTTAGAATACAAAATGTGTAAAAAATACATTTAGAATCAAAATTTATGCCTAACATTGCTTCTTCACCAACATTGTTTCTTCTTCACATCAACGACCTTCTCTCGTCCACAACTAATTCCATTCATAGCTTTTGATCAGGTCTGGCATGCCGCACTTCTTAATAAACTTCCTCCTATGGTCAACTAAACTCTGTTCTTGGCTCTCTAGTTATCTATCTGATCGATGTATATCAGTTATTGTGGACGGCCATTCTTCAAGCTTTCACCAAGTTAATGCTGGAGTGCCTCAGGGCTCAGTTCTGGCACCAACATTGTTTCTTCTTCACATCAACGACCTTCTCTCGTCCACAACTAATTCCATTCATAGTTTCGCCGACGATAGTACCCTTCACTCCAGTTTTCAGGTTCCTAAACCCATCACTAACCTGATTTGGAAAACAAACGCAGAGCGATGCAGATATCTCTTTCGCAGGATCCTAATTTAATATTGGATTGGGGCGCCAAAAATCTCGTCCATTTTAATGCATCCAAAACACAATCGTGTTCCTTTTCACGAAAAGAGTCATCAAATACTCATCCTTTACTTATGAGCGGCCAAGTTTTACAGAGCAAAGACATCCTTCAATCTTGTGGGCGTAATATTTGAAAGTAATCTTAACTGGCATAAACACAATGTATCTATAGCCACGGCAGCTTCAAAAAGCTTGGATTTCTTTTTGAGCTAAAAGTATTTTTCCCTTCTAATTTATACACTTTATATGTGTTCCAAATCCGACCTCCTTGGAATATTGTTCTCATATCTGGGGCATGGCGTCCCCCACAACCCTAAGCATTCTTAATTCCATTCAAAGAAGAGCTATTCGTCTCATTAATGATCCTTCACTTACAGAAAGAGCTTTCCTTTCTTGACCATCGTCGACCTGTAGGAGATTTATCGCTTTTTTATAGGTTTTTTTCATGGCTTCTGCTCTGAAGAATTGTCCAGTATAGTTCCTCCACTCACGGTTCCCAACAGAGAAACTCGTGGTGCCGCGCGTATGCATCCCTATACGGTCCAACTGACATGTCCCGAACTTCCCACTTTGGTCGTTCATTTATCCCTAGAGTTTCTAGAATGTGAAACCTGCTGCCCGTGGAGGTATTGGGATGCATACATGCGGCACCACGTGTTTCTCTGTTGGGAGCTGCAAGAGGAGGGACTATACTGATAATTCGTCGGAGCAGAGTAGAAGTATCTATAAAAGAGCGATAGATCTTCCACAGCTCGACGATGGGCAAGAAAAGGAAGTCTTTGATTAAGTAAAGGATCAATAATAAGACAAACAGCTTTTCTTTGATTGGGATCAAGAATGCTGAGGGTTGTTAGGGATGCCATTTTCCAGACATGAGAACAATATTCAAGAGAGGGTCGAATTTGGGACACATACAAAGTGTATAAATTGGAAGGAGAAAAATACTTTTGGCTAGGAAAAGAAGTCCAAGCTTTTTTGAAGCCATGGTGGCTATAGATACAATGTGTTTATGTCAGTTGAGGTTATTCTTAAATGTGACGCCCACAAGGTTGAATGTGCCCCCACTCTGCAAAACCTGGCCACTTATAAGCAAAGGAGGAGTGTTTGATGATTTTTTTCGCGACAAGGAACATGATTGTGTTTTGGATGCATTAAATTGAACGAGATTTTTAGCGCCCCAATCCAATATCAAATTGAGATCCTGTAAAAGAGATATCTGCATCGCCCTGCGTTTTCTTTCCAAGTCGGGTTGAGAGATTGGTTTGGGAACCTGAAAAGTGGAGTGAAGGGTACTATCGTCAGCATAACTATGAATGGGATTGGTTGTGGAAGAAAGAAGGTCGTTAATGTGAAGAAAAACAAAGTTGGTGCTAGTACTGAACATTTAACTGAATTTTATTTAATTTTTAGAAAGAAGGGTACCTTACTTCTAATCGAATTTTAGATTTTTCTAGACCAACTATCCTTAAACATTAAACCAACTACTGCTAATACAGTTTAATATCAATATACCAACTATTATTAAAAATATTGTGAACACCTAGTACAAAAAGTATATATTTTGGGAATTTTAAAAATATACATTTTTGGGAAATTTAAATATAATTGAGGTTACTCTAACATTGGGAAATTTAGGTACATAAAACAATACGTGAAATGTCAAGGTTTAAAAAGTAGAAATCAAACAATTTTCTAGGTTACTCTTATAATAATAAAACAAAAACATTAAACAAGCAGAGTTGCCTAGAAATGCAAAAACAAATACTGAAAAATTTAATATTTAAAGAGAACACAAAATTTTAAGACGGGGATTGATTGTTTATTAGATAAGAAAGAGTTAGTAAAGTCAAGTAAAGAGTTAAAGTTTGAGTTAAGCCCCGTACGGGCTATCCCTTAGGGATATGCCCGTACTAAATTTATATAGTCAAATAAGTTAAGTTGGTCCTAGAAAATGCAAAGTTAGTTTTGATGGTCCACCGGTCTCATTGTCCCAAGAATATAGTTCCATATGGTACATTTGCCCAGTGACGCAAAGTAGGCCCTATATATATATGTATAATCCCAAAATTCAACGTCACAATATTTTTTTGACAAACTACAAATAATAAAGTTAAATAAATGCATCACACTGTATTCGGCAAAGTATAAAAATTACGAAAAATATTAGAAACCGTTTTTGAAATGAAAAAAAAACTTTAAAGATTTAAGATCCAATTTTTTTCTTTAAAAGAAATTCGCTTAACTTTTGACATTTTTTATCGTTTCTCCCCAAGTCGGCGCTTTTACCTGAGAAATAAAAAGTCGAAAAGTACGATCGCCAACTAATACAACTTTCATTGCTTCTATAGAAACTTTTTCGCTTTTCTGATTTTTGAAAAGGTATATTATCATGTAATAGACTTTGGAGCAGGGCACTTGATTGAAGTTGAAATTGAACGAGTTACACTTTTATAAAGTTTAATTTTCAATTAAGGTTTATTGACGGAAAAGAGGTTGAAGATATGCTCTATATTGGTTAGGCGGATTCATTGATTGGATGGTCTTTTTGTTGGGTACACGCCTGGAAAGAATGGAACCGCTTCGGTCCTGATCCCGGGGTATACGAGCTGACCCTGTTCAGCCCTATAGACCCCTATGAACTGGCTGGTCGCCTGAAACTAAATAAAGAAAAACCCCCAAAAACCCTAAAAATTTGTAATTAAATAAATAATAATTTAAAAAACACGCTTTTATATGCAACCAGACTAAAAATTAGAAAATATTTTTCATTACAAAGAGTTTGTATTATAGTAATAAAAGGTCAAACAATGAATCATAATTATATACCTCAAAATAGAATTATAATAAAATTTAAGATAATAACAGAATAATTCACTTCAGCATAAAAGCGTGGGGTGCCTATTATATTAAATGTTATAATTACTTCATTTGTAAATATCTATGAGGGAAAAGTTATGAAAAATAGTAAAATTCACCCCACGCTTTTACTCTGAAGTGAATTAACATCTTAAATTTTATTATAATTATATTTTGAGGTATATAATTATGATTCATTGTTTGACCTTTATTACTGTAATACAAACTCTTTGTAATGAAAAATTATTTTCTAATTTTTAGTTCGGTTGCATATAAAGCGTGTTTATTTAGATTTTTTAAACTATTATTTATTTTTCATTTTTTAGTTCGATATATCAATTAGTTTTCTGCGGACATGTGAGATTAAAATGTTTCACGAACTATTTTGTAATCTAATCCATTTCATTTAAAGCTTCACTGTTGCATGGGGTTTCAGAACGCAAACTACTCCGGAACAAGTTTCTGTCAGCCCTATGCTGAGAGTATGTCCAGAACTGCACGCATGCGCAGATCGCGCACTAGCTCTTTCTCTGTAACTCTCCTACAGAAAATCTATAAAGGAATTTATTTATCCTGGCGATCCTAATCAGGATAACGGGATACTGTTTGCAGATTATTGCATTGTCATGGGTCCTTGATACGTGTGCAAAGTTTCAAAGAAATTGAATCACTGGAAGTTGGTGAAAATTAAGCTATAAGATTCCATTACATACATACATACATACAACCCAAGCTAATAAAGCGTGTTAATAATTAATAGTTTAAAAAACTAAAAACACGCTTTATATGCAACCGAACTAAAAATTAAAAAATAATTTTTCATTAAAAATATTTTCACTTCATAGTAAAAAGCGTGGGTGCATTTTACTATTTTTTCATAACTTTTCCATCATAGATATTGGCAAATATAATAATTATAACATTTAATATATTAAGCACCCCACGCTTTTTACTATGAAGTGAAAATATTTTTTAATGAAAAATTATTTTTAATTTTTAGTTCGGTTGCATATAAAAGCGTGTTTTTTAGTTTTTTTAAACTATTAATTATTTTTCATTTTTTAGTTCGTTATATCAATTAATTTTTTAAAAATAAATGCTCCAGTTTATTCACTAAAAATTTTTTCGCCATTTTGTCAAGATTAGCAAAGTTTTTCAGATTTACTTTCTGAAAATACCCTAATATAAAATTTGAGTAAAATCGATTCAGATCGAACTCTTGAAATGGCCGGTGGTTGGTACCACTGGGACGTTACAGGTGACAGATGACACTTGGTGGAAAATAACCAGCCCCTTTTTATTAGTTCTGTGCCCCTGTATATCAAATTTGGTCAAAATGGGGTTGCTCCAACTTTCGAAACAATTACCCAATTTGCATAAATAAGACAAATATTTTTAAAATATTACCTTTTAAACTAATAATTATAACATTTAATATTTTAAGCACCCCACGCTTTTTACTATGAAATGACAATAGTAGCAAATTTTAAAATTTTTCCAACAGATTGCAACTCACTAAAAAATTTCTTCTTCATTAAGTAGCAAAGTTTGAAATTTTGCCAACAGATGGCAATCCAGGCAATGTTTGGACCGTTGCCAACATATTGCAACCCACTAAAAAATTTCTTCTTCATTTAATAGCAAAGTTTGAAATGTTGCCAACAGATGGCAACCTAGGTGTTGTTTTTATAATATAATGGAATTTTTTTCCTGGCGATCAAAAACAAGATAACGGGATACTGTTTGCAGATTATTGCATTGTCATGGGTCCTTAATACGTGTGCAAAGTTTCAAAGAAATCGAATAGCTGGAAGTTGGTTAAAATTAGGCTCAAAGATTCCGTTACATAGGCAGCCAGATGGATAGATAGATAGATAGATAGTTACAACCCAAGTTAATAAAAGCGTGTTAAAAATAAAAATTAACTATTATTAAGAAGGTTTGAATTTTAAAATTTTTTATCTTTTTTAGAGATATTACTGAGAGAGCTCCTTGACATTAAATGTCAAATATGTTTGTTTTGGTTATAGTGTCATAGTGACATAGATAACTGGTTGCTGGTTTTTTTTTATTGTTTGTGTTACAGAGTAGAATTAAGTTTAGTTAATTTTAAGTCTTCCTGAAGATAAATACTTCAGTATCAAGCAAAGGCAACCACGTGGTATTTAAATTAACTGAAATTGATGCTACACAATTATCTTTATTTAATAATATATACGCACTTTCTTTGATTTTGCGTTTTTTAGAACAAGTTTCCTTTGCTAAAATACTCGAAGCATCCCAGTTTATTCTATGATTGTTATCAAATGCGTGTTGGCAGATTTTTGATTTATGAAATTCTGTGTTTTTAATGTATGATCTGTGTTCTTTTATGCGTTTAGCTAATGGTCTACAAGTTTCACCTATATAAAACTTATTGCATTAATAAATAAAAAAGGTAAAAAATAAACTAAAAGAGAGAAAAATAAACACGTTTTTAAAAAATTAAACCGACCTTAAAAAAATAAATAAAGCTCACTAGAAAGTTAAAATAATAAATAAAAAAATGAAGGTATTATTTTAAAGAAAAACTTACTAAGAAATCTGTAACCCAATAAATAACATCGTAACCAATTTTTGTTGTTTTCTTGGCACTTTAAGTTTCCAGTTGCTGGCTTACCTACGTGTGTAACATATTTGTAATCTGAAACAAAAAGGACAAAGAACTCTAAGTATTTCTTTTAGAAGTTTACAACCATAGACATTCAATTAAGTTTACAGGGAGAAAGATCAAAATAACATTTTGTCGTTTTACGATAATAGAGACATTTTGCACCTCTTAAAATAACAGACGTTTTTTGGCCTCCTTATGGTTATCGTTATTAAACATAACGATTACGGCAGCAGTTTTAGACAGAGATTTTGCAGCCTCTTTTAAGATGTTTATCTTGCATCTGCGCTTTCGATACATGATCTTATTTTTTGCCTGTGGTTCACCGATTTTAAAGTTAACGAAAAATAAGTACTTACTTTTATTCTTCTATATTGATATTTAAATATATGCAAACAGTTCTTTTGATTTCGTTTTTTAAAGCTAGATGTAAACATACAGTATAGGCAAAAAGAGCAAAACACAAAAATTAGGGTTAGGTTTGGTAGCATAGAAACATTTTTCGGATTTTTACGACCTCGCTCAGTAAACAAATGGACGGGTGGACGAACATGCGCACTTAAAAGTCGTGGCTAAATACACACACCGGCCCCCGTACCCTTCGTCTGCGGTCTGACCGTGACGCTCATTAGCTACCGTACTCCGAACAGAAAACCAGGACGCCGCACAGTGTGACGAAATTGAAAAAATGGACATCAATGCTTTTAAATAAGCGAATGTTTGTATTGATATAATAATCATGAATGTTGATAAAATTGTGCGAAAATATTTGTTTTACAGTATACAGGGTGATCATTTTTAAATCGGCACTATTGCTAACTTCTTTATTATTGAAGATACGAAGTCGGTTAAATTAGAGAAGTAGTAGTATTTTTCCGCTGATTAACGTGCGGTCAACAAAAAACTATTGAACATCGGGTTTTCGATTTATTTAAAAAAATATACTTATTTAAATGAAACACCCTGTATATTATATCAGCAATCGGAAGTTCTATCAGAAGTTTTAAACAAAGTCCTCGTGTGTTATATCCAATTTTTAATAGTTTCGGAAATATGGCCATCCTCGGGAATTTGATAGTAAACTGGCATTATAAAAATAGAACACCCTGTATATTGCATCACCATTAAATGGATATTTTAAAGAGCTTTAAGAAAATACCACATTTGATATGTCTATCTCTTATAGTTTTGAAAATATGGCCATCAAAATCTGAAAATTATGTTAAATTTTCATTATTTCCACAGCTTCAAGCTATAAGCACTAAGTTTAGTGTCAAAGATAAAATAGACATTAATATCTACTATTTTTTCGATTTAAATGGCCATATTTCCAAAACTACAAGAGATAGACATATCAAATGTGGTATTTTTTAAAGCTCTTTAAAATATCTATTTAATGGTAATGCAATATACAGGGTGTTCTATTTTATAATGCCAGTTTACTATCAAATTCACGAGGATGGCCATATTTCGAAACTATTAAAAATTGGATATAACACATGAGGACTTTGTTTAAAACTTCTTGATAGATCTTTTGATAGGTGATATAATATACAGGGTGTATCATTTAAAAATATATATTTTTTGCAATAAATCGAAAGCCCGATGTTCAATTGTTTTTTTACAGAACGTTAATCAGCGGAAAAATACTACTACTCTCTAATTTAACCGACTTCGTATCGCCAATAATAAAATAGTTAGCAATAGTGCCGACTTAAAATGTCACCCTGTATACTGTAAAACAAATATTTTAAGTTTACAGAATAACCTAACCATGGCCTGGCTTGATTAATGCAAAACCTTAAATCTCAATTTATTTGATTCATTTACAAATTTGTTTTGAATCCGTATCGACTAATGCAAAATAAATAAATACCGCTGCAGCATGTGAAAGAAAAGCATTTTTTTATAAGAATAGCAAATATTAGCAAATAAAAAATTTGCGCTTTTTTCTCTAAAGGTCAAACAAAATATTTGCGAAGTCATACAAATGTAAACTTTTTTTATATGTCAACGGAATCGTTAACTTTATAAAAAAAGACTGTAAATTAAAAAAAAAAGCGTTATCGTGTACTTACTGCATAATTTTTCAAATAATTAACAAAAAATATACTACATCAGGTTAATAGATTTGGCACACAAAAAATAATTTTTAAACAACTAATACTTTTGTAGTACAATTTTTTTTTAATAGACAACGTTTTTGCCTAAATTTTTGTGACTTACGGAAGGGCAAGTTTCAATTGAATTTATTTGGAAACTAAAAGTTGTAAAAAAAAATTAATGTGCACCAACATAGCCTAGGGTATTGCCAATTTGTGACAATGAAAAAAAATTGTACTTCTCAATGTTGACTTTATACCCAGATGTCCACTTTTTTACCCATATCGACACACACTGTGCGCCGTCGACAAATTCTTTCCGATAATGCGGATAGTCTGTTTGGCGCCAGGCGCGTTTACGCTCGATTTGCTTGCCCTCAAACTCGTTTTTCGCCTATGAAATGTAACTTTTGTTTCGCGCAGGTAATAACATTAGCAATCCATCGAGATCAGTGTTTGGTAGTAGAATAAAAAGCAAGTGTGCCAAATTGTAACATGTAAATTAATTACTGATTAAAAACATCCTTAAAAGTGCTAGTATGTTTTAATTTCTTTACATTATTTTATTTTTCCTACTGCTATGGGCTTTTCGATAATTATAAAGCCTATGTATCAATGATATTTTAAATAATACGGCATTAAAATTTCAACCTTTTTAAATAATTGATATTAAAATTTCTACAATCCGGCAACCACGCAGCTTAACAATAACGATAACCATAAGGATATCCTCGACTCTTTGTTTGACCTCCGAACAGTGCGGACGTGCGTAGAGGACTACAAAGTTCTTCCCGGAGTGGCGGCTGGAGGTGTCGTATAAACGTTTTTTACCTTCGGGGATCAAGGAAAGATTCACGCTAAATTGACGGCATCTTTCTTCTGGATCTAAGCGCTGTGAGCGAAGATTCCTATAAGCTGATGGTATCCTGATTGGTGATGAACACGAGGTATTTCTCAAATGGCGGGAAATGGATGGGCGTGCCATGGGAACTGTCAGAAGTGAAAGTGAAGGTTATACGTAACACCAGTAGCAGATCTTGGTTTGACAGTCGACAATTTATGCATTGCATCGAAAATTGAATTATTTGTTTTCTTTTTGGAATTTCTGGGAGCTACGAGCTCGATTATCCAGATTTTCCGCCGACGAAGCCCTGGAAAGCATTGACCGGAAGGGGGAGAGTGGTGGATTGGACCTGAGGGGACCAAAACCAAGAAAAACAATAGAATAGAATAGAAGGATATCCTCTTTGGTATTCATCTGTAATTAAAGGAGTTTGGTATGGTTAATAACGATATCGGATCATGTTTGCGTTACTGCGCAGTTTCAAAATAACGTTAACCACAACGAAATTGCAAAAAACGAGATGCAAAATATCTCTATTATGTTTTAAACAAATAATAAACAGTAATTACGTATCGAGGACTCTTTGTTTGACCTCCGGACAGTGCGGACATGCGTAGAGGACTACAAAGTTCTTCCCGGAGTGGCGGTTAGAGGTGCCGTACGGACGTATTTACCTTCGGGGATCACGGAAAGATTCACGGTAAATTGACGGCATCTTTCTTCTGGATCTAAGCGCTTTGAGCGAAGATTCCTATAAGCTGATGGTATTATGTTTGGTGGTGAACACGAGGTATTTCTCAAATGGCGGGAAATAGATGGGCGTGCCATGGGAACTGTCAGTAGTGAAAGTGAAGGTTAAACGTAACACCAGTAGCAGATCTTGGTTTGACAGCCGACAATTTATGCATTGCATCGATTGTTGAATTGTTTGTTTTCTTTTTGGAATTTCTGGGAGCTACGAGCTCGATTATCCAGATTTTCCGCTGTCGAAGCCTTGGAAAGCATAGTCCGGAAGGGGGTGAGTGGTGGATTGGACCTGAAGGGACCAAAACCAAGAAAAAAATAGAGAGAGTGAATAGTAATTACGTACCTTAGGGTTTAGAAAATTAATACGCACAGTAAACCTATAATGACGAAAATCCAAAATACTTTTTAATGAACCGTTTCAATTTTATTACCTCCTTTATAAAACATTTTTTCTTTAAAAAAAAACATATTTTATAAGCAGCTTTTACATTACACATTCTTTTCAAAACCATTTTTAAATTTTAAAAAACGAGCTTTAACCGAATATTTTTCTGTCCAGAAAATATTTATTTTACCTTTAATTTCCTCTGCGATTTTATTTGACAAAGATAAACATTCTGCATTAAATTTTATTTAAACTATGTTTACCTTTAATTAAACAGAAAAAAATATATTTTTAACATTTTTTATTTTCGGTTGTTTGCTTAATGAGAGCAATGAAATCACCCAATCTACAAATTAATTTTACGATTTAGAATACTGTTACAGTCTTTCAAAAATGTGTTTACGTGAGAGAATTTTAGAAAGTTATATATAAATAATTTACCTTTATTTTTCCAAGTTCTTTCGAAGGTTTCCGAAACCGCCCGAATTATCCATTGGGAACTTTTATGCCATCCTGTACTTTGGAATTTTCGCGATATTTCTCCAAAATTCTAGATCATTCTTCACTTTTCCATATTACTATAAAAGGACGATAGAAAACTTTCGAATGATTAGTATAGATTCAACTTTTGTGCTGTAAACTTCGAGACATTGACAACTGAAGATTTTGTCGTTGTAACCATAGTTAGATTTCATTGTTAATAAAGGTATAAAAACGAAGGTACGTGTTTTTATACGAGATGATTCGAAACAAAAGGTAGCAGATAATGAATTGGCAATGCGCACTGTTATTTCTAACGTTTAAGAAAATGTAGACAATGGCAAAAAGGAAAAATATGCAAGAGAAACGCAAGAGAAAAGTATTAAATCTAAATACCTGAATAGTTTTCTTTAAAAAAAGTAATAATATCCTACATAAAACATAAATGTGAACCAAGTTCAAGACTAGTAGTTTGCTTGGCTGTGGGCTTCGCCGCAAAAGAATGGAGATTTAAATAAGCGCCAAGTTCTGTACAAAATCCAAATATGTATGAGATTTTAAAGTAAGTTAGATTTGACTTGGCCAGTTTTTATCAGAATTAAAAAAATATATTTAAATAATTCGAAACACTTTATAAAATGTCCGATGTAATAAAAACTGACCAAGTCAAATTTGACCTACTTTAAGATCTCATACATATTTGGAGTTTGTACAGAACTTGGTACTCAATTAAATCTTCATTCTTTTGTGGCGAAGCCCACATCAAGCATAATTAATTTTAGTTTTTAACTTGGCTCACCTTTTTACATTTATGTTTTTGGTGGGATCAAGACAACTAATTAGAGCTTGTTCCATTCTGTATAGCCGCTAAATAAACTATACTAAGTGACATAGAAATCCGAACACCCAGTTTAAATGGTTTTATTTTAATAAAATTTTGTATAAGTACTTAATGAAGCATAATAAGTAAATGATAAAAGTTTCAAAATGATTGCATTGGTTTAAAGCCCTTTTACCTTTAATCATGTGTGGATGCACCCCGATGTGTTACGCATTCTCCAACGTGCCTAGGCATGCTTCTGATCAGGTGGTCAATGTCCTCCTGTGGTATCTCATTCCAGGCAACCACCAACTCCTCTCAAAGTGCTTCTAGAGTCTGAGAAGGACTTTGCAAATTGAGCAATCTCCTCCCCATCATATCCCACACGTGCTCAATTGGGGATAAGTCGGGATATCTTGGTGGCCATGGTAACAATGTGACATCATTACGTTGAAAGAAGTCTATTGTGACTCTTGCAACATGTGGTCGGGCATTATCTTGTTGGAAAGTTGGATTTGCCAGAGTGTCAAGATAGGGTAAAAGATGGGATTCTAGAACTTCTTGGATATAACGCTGCGCGTTCATGTTACCTCTGATGAAGATTAAAGGTGACCTGGAGCCATAAGCTATAGCACCGCAAACCATAACTCCAACAATGTGATGAACATGTCTTTCAATAAAAAACTGTGGATTCCTCCTTTCACCACGTCGCCTTCTAACCCTGGCTCGACCATCGTGCATGCCTAAACAAAATCGAGACTCGTCACTAAAGACAATACTGTTCCATTCCTGATCCCAGAGTGACCGTTGTCTGCACCACTCACCGATTACGTCGGTGTTCTCGAGTTAAAGGGAGGACCCAGTGTGGCCGGTATGAAAACAGGCGAAAACTTCTCATTCGTCGGTAAACACTTCGCATGCCAATAGGTCTTCCGTGTTCTGCAAACCATTCATTTGCAATGGACCTGGTAGTGGAGAAACGGTCCCTTAAGGCCAATAATGTTAGGCGGCGATCTTTACGGTCTGTTGTTCTACGGCGGCGTCCAGTGCCCCTTGCACCTAACCACAGTGTCTACACTTCTTTGCACTCTAACTGCAATGTCCCGAAAAGAAAGTCCAGCTTCCCAAAGTTCCACTATACGGCCCCTATCAAACTCACTAGGTTGACGAAATCTAACTGGTCTTCGTACTCTAGGCATCGTAACCAATCGTAAATAATGTCAACAACCAAAATCCGCCAAATTTGGATTTTACTGCGGCTGCAATATTCATTTTTAGATCGTTAGTGAATTTAAAAAAAAAAAACAGTATAAATACCGGAATGTCGAACTGATAAGGCTGAAAATTTTATCAATTGTTATTTACAGTAAGATAAATAAATTCACTAAATTTCATTAAAATAAAACCATTTAAACTGGGTGTTCGGATTTCTATGTCACTTAGTATATATTGCTATCACAAAACCCAAAACAAACTAGTTCTGTACTGATCACAAGCTTTATGCAGATAGATAACCTAAGCGCAAATGACCTTTACAAAAGGGCTTTTAAATCTAAAGGCAAATGTTTTTAAAGCATCGTATTTCGCAGGCCCTTCTACTTTGAATGTATAAGACCTCAATAAAAGGTAAATTCACAAAGGGCTTGTTTTAATTTCGTAAATTTTGGATAAAGTTTGCGAGAGATAAGCGAGAATACCTAGATACGGGCTCATGGACGGCCTGGATTTATTTTTGATTACGAGGGAGACTTAAAAACTGCGAAGTATAAAAATATTACAACACCATATTTGTAACTCTATCTCAAGGTTAGTTTATATTTATAAGGTTGCGACATATCCTCAACTTTTAGGCGGTTCGAGGTCGGGGACGCAAGGAAGGGCACTCCACGGAGAAAAGTTGGCAAGACTAGGTAAAATCGAAGCTGATAATCAATCCAGTGGCGTCTAGAATTTGCGCATTTCATTTTGCATTGTTTTGGAAGTGATATTTGTTGAAAGATGTAATTCCGAATGTTTTTTATTTAAAGTAAAAGAATTTACAACTTAATAACAATTTAAAACTGTTGTGTAAACGGATGTTCTACCAATACAATAAACTGTATATCTCCGGCACTGAACAACATGGCCGAAAAATGGGAGATGTGACGTCATAACACGTCAAAGCAATATGGCCGAATGTCGTGACCTTATATAGACCGACTTTGACTCTATCTAAGAAAAATAGAAAAAATAGTCCCTGGACTGGTAACTAAATGGACTTCATCAGAGTTGGGTCGTATTCGAATACTCAGTATTCTGAATAGTATTCAGAACACATTTTGCCGGTATTCGAAAACATTTGTGTGTTTGGTATTCGGCAGAATACTTGTTTTGGTTAGTATTTGGGATTCTGTATTCGAATATATTTGAAGTATTCGATGAATACTTTATTCGAATACCGGCGTTCCGAGTATTCGAATACCGGAATGTGTAAGCAGTATTTGAATACCAAAATTGTCACGAGTAGAATACCAAAGAGGTGGTGGTTGTTGATAGGTGGTGTTAGGATATTCGACCCTTTTACTCAACTAACTCGTATTTA